>JAEIGF010000408.1:25262500-25552500 GCA_018903485.1 Drosophila littoralis
TAGCACAGCTCAATTGGATCGTGGGGCCCAGGCAGACCCAGACCAGGTGCTGCGGGTGGCGGGGCCGTGATAAAGACCCGAACTGAACCCGAAGAAACAGAATGAGGTGATCGACTTGCAGTTACCCTGTAATACGTGTTTGCTAAGATCTGTAATTAGTCTAGTCGAGCACACTTCTTGATCTGTCGCCTGGCATACCCCATTTAAAGCATTAACTCGAGGGTATCAGCAGAAACAGCACACTTAATGAGCTTTACGAAATGTGTTTGCTTGCCCTTTCGATGGCTGTCAAGTACACAATAAACGACAACAGGTTGAAGACTAACAACAAGAACAACAACTGCAACAACAACAACAACTGCAACAACAACAAGTGCAACACTTAACACAGCTGAAATGAAAATTACACAAAATTAAAAATGCAACCGCAATAAACCACGATGATGATGATGATGATGATGATGTTCGGCCCGCTAATGATAATTATAACTGCAAAGATGACTAATGCATCGCGTTGATGGCCAAGCAACTCGCATGAAACATGAAACACGAAACAAGAAACAAGACACAGAAACTCACAACTCGAACGAATTTCACATTGCGAAGTCATCGCTGCGGTTTCTCAGGCCCTCGTCCGGTGAGCGGCTCTGTCCGTGAGCGAATGGCTGCGTGGTTCACTGGTTCACCGGTTCACTGGTTCACTGGTTCGGCGGTTCACTGGTTCAGTGATTCGGGGGTTCTATGGATGTGGCTTTACGGCGGTTCAAAGTCGCAAGAGTGGCCTCTCTAGACTAAGTCGAATGAGAAATCGTTTAACAGATAATCACGCATTATACCCGAGGAAATAGCCCGGCGTCGCTCGGTTCAAGTGAATAATGTTGAAGATGCAAGTAGTACCGAGTTTATTGGGATAGTTCGCGTCAACTTCAGCATACTTGAGCAACATTTTATAAACCGGCAGTAAAAACTTTATTTGGCTCACTTCATTCATAGTTTTTTAACTTCAGCAGCTTCCAATATAAGCGATCAAGTTCCTGAACATCAGCAAGTTATTTTTTAATGCGTTTTTTGACACTTCAACAAGCTTGAAACAAAGAAAACAATCAGTTTCCCTAGGGAGTCCTCAGGCTTATAACAACAAATGAAACTACAATACATATAAAATATAGTATGTACATAGCATAATTAACTCTCTTATTTCCCCAGTGGGCATTATAAATATACACATGTATGTACGAATGTTTTCTATTAATTTGACATTCGATTGTGAGCCTCATTGATTAATCGTTCCCGTGGTAGTTGATAAATTTTATAAACAATACAAAAATAACAATAATAAATAAATACGAGTACAACCATGTTGTATCATATACTATATACTTTATAATATCGTACACATATATGCATATGCTGATTTGTTTATTTTGTTTAGGTCTTTGCGCAAACTAATCGATCATCTTAGGTATTTGTTTATTTAGTATTTATGTCCAATGACCATTTATATATACACTTCCCGAAAGGTGGCATTTGTGTGTGTGCGTGTAATAAGTCGCAATGACTGAAAGAGTATTTGCTTGGGAATATATCTTGGCATTTCCCCGATCAAAACCGAATCAAAACCTTTCTTCGCATATTGTTGAAGTCAGCAAGGAAGACATATCCAGCGCTTAAGTATGACAATATATCTTTTGTGTATGTAAATTGTATCTTCAAGATACTTTTGTAAATGCGCCGCTTTATTTATTTTGCCCCGCACTACGCACTTATCGCACGCTGCAGATGAGGCCAGTTGGGATCGAAGCGCTGCAGAGCGGGCAGGGGGCGGAGGGAGGGGGGGGCGGGGCGTGGCAGAGATAAGCAGCCATTTAAAACCACGAAAATTTACATTTTTATTGCGGTTCACTTGTACAATAATTGCCGACCGCAGCAGCCGTTACATTTCATATCTGTAAGATACATTTTCCAATTTACCAACTGGCCGCCAAGGGGATTACGCTGTGTGGGTGTGCCTCGGTGTGCGTGTGCGTGTGCGTGTGTGTGTGTGTGTATCAAGACGGGCTTTGGGCCGCGCTGCTGCTGCGTCTTCTTCAACTTCTTCGTGCCCATCTTCTTCTGTTTCTTTTGTGCTCTACACTTGTTTTCTTGTTTTATCTTTTGTTTCTATGCTCAAAATTTTGCACATGTGGCTATTGTTGCCGTTATTCTTGTTGTTGTTGTCGCTGCTGCGACTCATTCAAAACAGCGCAGCGACCTAGCCTGCAGTTGGAGCGAGCGAGAGAGCGGGCAACGGGTGCGAGAGAGATAGAGCGGAGAAGAGCTGGCAAATGACTCACAATTGGTTTGCAGTCGTCGTTTTCTTTTATTGCTGTTGTTGTTTTAAGTACTTCATTGTAGTTGTTGCTGTTGTTGTTGTTGTTGCTGCTGCTGCGACTTATGAAACCTTCGCTGTTCATTAGTGTTGTCGCTGTTGTTGTTGTTGTTGTTGTTGTTGTTGCTGTTGTTGCCTCTTTTGTTATTGCAATGAAAAGTTGTCGTCGCATTGTTGCTAGCCCAGGTACAAACATCACACACAAACACACACACACACACACACACACACACATGTACACATAGACATGCACATACATGCACACATATCATTCACATTGTGAAAACCTTGGAACGCTACAATTACTGTTGACTTTTGCTGCTGTTGTTGTTGTTGTTGCTGTTGTTGTTGTTGCTGCTGCCGTATTTGTTGTTGCTCTCTTCGCCCAGTTCGCATTTCCGCTTTCCTGCCTCGCAACAGTCGCCATTGTTTTCACAGCCACAGTCACAACGCACAGCACCGTTGGCAACAACTACGGCCGCAAACATTACACACACTCACACACACACACACTTATACTCTACACTGAGAGAAATGCATGAAGAGCACTTGAGAGTGTCAAAAATAATGGAATTTTTTATTACATTTTGCAAATAACTTTTTTAACAAAACTTTTTAGACTCTAAATAAAAAGTATTACACTGAAAACTCTCCTGACGATAATTACGCGCAAAACCACTTGAACGGAGATTCTTTCTCAAAACATTTTTAATCAGGTCTTACACATTTCTCCTCTATTAGGCGGACACTCCTCTGGAGCGAACAAAGAGTACAAAGAGTAACTTTATCGTATTGAATATAAACAAATTTTTACTTTAAAAACATAATTGATTTTTTTATTTGTTGGAGATTAAAATTCTTTTATTTACAGCTGATACGCTGTTATCATAGCTTAGCAACTTTTATCAGCGTGAGGATAAAAACCACATAAATATTCATTTATAAAAAAAATTTTAGCTTGACTTGAAATTTTAGCAGCTCGAGCTCTACTTATTTACTTGCACCCATTTGTTTTTCACAGTGTAACAGGGCCTACAATTGTAATGAGAAGTACAAACGCTCTTATCAGTTTTTGAAACAGGCAAATCTAAGCGATACCACCAATTGAGTCAGTCACAAAATAAAAAAAAAACGAATAAAGATACGACAAGTTGACAAAACAGAACAGACAGAACATAAACACAAGACACAGGCATACACACACACACACACACATACGTATATTGTACGTATTCTATATGAGCACATATCTAAAAATACAATTGAGGAACTCACCTCAAGGATCGCTGGCTCATTTGGAAATTTACGACTTAAGGTATTAGTTAGGACCCAGATAGAGAAGAAGAAGAATAGGTAAGGGGCTGGCTTGTGTCCCTATCGGATACTATATTGTACGATCTGTTGTGGTTGCCCGGAACAAAGAAGGTCTCTTGAAGGTCAAAGAAACTGACGTAAAGTGCGTAAAATAATCGCTGAGATTGTCCGTAGACAAATTGGTGTCTGGAGATAGAAAGATCAAGATTTTATTTCCGGAACTGGGATCGAGAATACACAAGAGAATTCAATTATATGATAATAAGCTACACATTCTACTGAAATACTTGCAAAAGGGGAATAATTGTGGAGTTTTTACTATGGACCCTTCTTAAATTACATTTGGTTACCTTCTTACCTTGCCTCGCACACCTGCCCATATATGGGCATGTGCTCAACATAGCCCCATATCAGCAGAAGCAAGTACTTATGTTCGGGCTCAAGTGTTTGCTGCAATAAAAGTTGTTTACTTTCAAAGAACTGATAATAATAATGCTCATAGATTCACACATATCGTATTGATAAGACTCCCAGACTCAGGTACTCTGTCTGGGCTGAAACCGAAGTAGACTTTATCAGAGAGTTGTAGAAATATTTACATTCAAAGGATTAACTGATCGTCGCATATATATGTGTACAAATTTTTATCTGAGGCCGCAAAAGTCTTCCGCAGTTTCGGCGACACGTGCCCAAACAGAAAGCTCAAGAGCCCGTAAAATTTCCAAGCGATCATATACATATATATATATATATATATATACTTTGCCAGACAAGTGTTGGAAATCTAAAATCTAAAAGCTAATGCAAACACAATATGAAAGTCGAAATAGTTGGACGGCTGGCACATGTCTCATTCGGTATTGGTATTGCGGTCTATTCGAAAATAAACCGGAGAGGACTTGAGAAAATATTTGCGAATTTGTTGTTTTCGTTCAATAACAGAAATTCCGTATTTGAAATATGCAGGCAAATATGCTGTTGACATAAATGACACGCCCCCTCGCCGCCAAATATTTGTCTTCGAGCGGAACAATGGGATATAAGTTCGGGTTAAATAATATTGCAAACATTCTCAAGTCTGTTTCTGTTTCTGTTTCTGACTCCGCTTTTCATTCGAACCGATGTTTCATATGGGGAAATACCACACAGATGTTTTATTTTTGAGACACTTCCAACTTTATACAGGTGCCACGCTTCGCAGGGAGCTGGGGGGCTGGGGGTAAACTATGGAAAAATAGGGCCAAAAGAATTAGTATTCTATTTTTTTGGAACGCGTGTGTCGCATTTCCGAAACGTGTTCCAATAGACGCCACTAAAAGAACGAACGAAATATATAGAATTCTATTCATAAAAACAACTATAAATTACAAAATCAAGGAAATTATCAGCGTCAGACGCGTCAGCAAAATTGAAAATGCCTCGTCCCCCCACAGTCCCCCCTTATACCCCTCTTCGCCCCCTTCCCATCGAGCCCAAACGTGGCGCTAGCTGAACAACAACAACATTCAAATCAAAGTTCAAAAAACAAATATTTTCAAAAGAATAATAAAAACATGCGAAATTGTGACGCGGCACAAAATGATTTCATTTCACATTTTTCTGTCGTGAGAATTTTCATTTCAATTTCGATTAACTATTTAAAGCATTCACTTGGAACGAACTCAAGATTCGTTAATGTAGACTTGAGTCCGAAGAAGAAAGGCCATTTTCAATGAGTAATCGCGACAGATTGAAGTCGAGTAGCTTATCTGGCCAGGAACAGATAGGTGTGGAAGTATAACCATGCCATATCAAAACAAATTTAATAAACAAACAATATTTGTCATGCGTATTAATGGCAAGAAATATACGTGGGTACGATCAAGTTCAATATTTGAAGTCTCCAGCTCTTATAGACTCTGAGATCGGGCAGACTGGCGATCTATAATATATATACATAACTCGAACACTAGCTGGATCTATATTCCAAATTTCAAGCCCCTAGCTCTTATAGTCTCCGAGATGGAAGAGTTCCTACAGACGGCAAGAATCCACTCATGTAATTATAGGGTCCGAAACGCCTCCCTTAAACTGTTTACCCATTTCCATTGGGTATATAAGATATCCAGAGATTTTGGAACTTTAAAATTGGAAAATGTAGAGAAGAATAATAAAAGTACGTCGGATGGTAAGATAACTCGTGGGGAGATGTGAAGTCAGGACGTGTAAGAACATTCTCCAAGTACTACAGAGGAGGTTCTAGAGTCCCCCCGACAGCCTACGTGACGTTCCAATCTTATTTAAATAAGTCCTATTCAAAACATCATAATCTGTTGTCATAAAATTGGATGTTTAATATTGATCCAATACAGATATGAATGAAATGAAATACAAATGTTGCATTTTTCCTAGAAAATGTAAAGGCATATGAATTTTAAAGTAACAACATTTTAGTTGTTGCTAATAAAAGAAATTGTAAGCTGCCTAAAAACACGAAATTGTAGGTTTTATATCTTCTTATAACCTGAATAAATGACTTGTCTTGAGTAAACACAAGAGGAACTCTTTTCTGAGTATTTAAAAGTAATCCACCTAAAAAACAAAATGATAGGTTATGTATTTTTATTTTTTATCTAAAGAAATGCCCTATCTCGAGTCTCCCTGTCTCCCTACAGGAGCTGCGTACTAGTTTGAGTAAACACAAGAGGAACTCTTTCTTCGGTATTTAAGAGTAATCCGCCTAAAAATCAAAATGATAGTTTATGTATTCTCTTCCTTTCTAAAGAAATGCCCTGTCTTGAGTCACCCTATCTGCCAACAGGAGCTGCGTACTAGTTGACACAAGTTGAGCTCTTTCTTCTGTGCTTAAAAGTAAGCTCTGCTTCTTTCTTGACAAGTGTCGCAGTCGTGCGCTGTTGCCGCTTTTCAGCCAAGTTCACAGCTTGGCCAAGCCGCCCGCGCCCCGTTAGCCTTGGCCAGCGTACTGAAACCGGGCTAACAAAGCCCAAACTGGTTAACTCCAATTGTCTGCCACAGATCGTAGGCTGCGATTCAAGCTGAGGCTGCTGCTGCAGTTGCTGCGGCGTTGCCGCACTTCACTTGGCTGGCAAAAGAAAGCTGCAAGCTGCGGCGCAGAGCACCCGCTACAAGCGCAGCCTCCCCCCTGCCGCACCCCGCTGCCCCTGACAAAATAGAAAGCCGTTTTGTTTTAATTTTTTTCCACAATTATTTTCCGCTAGCGCAGGAAAAATTATATGCTTTTATTTTTGTAATTTTTTTTTGCCTTTGTTTTTGCTTCTTTTGTATGTGTTGTATTTGTTTTTTTTTTTCACAAAAAAGTTTTTGTTTTGTTTTTGTTTTTTTTGTTTTGCTTACATTTTGGTTACAAATTTCTCACAATTACTTGTTTTTGTTTTTAAATTACGCAATAAAAAAACTTAACATTAAATACAATATGTTGGTTGGTTTTTGTTGTAATAATAAAAAATTAATACATGAATTTCTTGTTGTTTATAGTTTTTTGTGTGTTTTGTTTTCTTTTTTATAATAAATAGTTTTCGATTTTAAAGATAAAGATACTTTAAGCTGGTATAGATACTTTTGTGTGTAAGTGTGTCTGTGTGGGTGTGTGTGTGTGGGTGTGTGTGTGTGTGTGAGAACATTAAGTTTTCTTTGTTACGTTAATTTTAGTTTTTTAAAAATTATATCGCATTAATTTTGTTTTAGTTCTTTTTTTTTTATCAGTTTTTGCTGCTACATTTAGGTTATCAATTTTTGTTTTTTATCGCAATTGGAGTTTTACACAGACAAAAAAAATTTTACAAATTTTTTACGCTTTCACATTTACTGAGATATTCTTTTGCCTTAACATTAAAGCAATTATTAATTTTATGTGGTAATTTTTTTTGTTTTCTTCTTACTTTTTTTTTTTTTTTTTTTTTTGTAATTTTAATGATGTTTTTTGGTTGTACGAGCTACATACATTTAATAATATATAAAAATTTGTTAAAATCCTAAAATTTGTTGGTTTTAATTAAGATTAATAAATAATTTAAAAAAATTTTTAATGCAGCAAGCTGCGTCTAACTAAAATTGGATCGTTCGTCTTCGTCTTCGTCTCCGTCTCTTCGTATCTTCGTCTCTTTCACACTCGCAGCTGATCCTTGGATCAACAGAGTTTACAGCTCTCTCTTACGATGCTTCTCTCATTAAACGTATGTTAAATTTTAAATTTATCAAGATCAAGTTTTTGTTGTTTGTTTTGTTTATTACTAGAATAGCATACAATTAAAAAAATCTGTTCACATTTAATTTTTATGTTGTTTTTTTTTTATTTGTATGTGTGTGAGTGTGTGTGTGTGTGGGTGTGTGTGTGTGTGTATTTATCAACGTTTTTTGCCTGGCCGTACTGGCGAGCGCACGCAAAAAACTCTTAGCATCTTAAACAGTATCACATATTCATGAGTTGTCGACGAGCGACCCTCGCAGCGGCCCAGCAGAGAGGCAGCGAGGGAGAGCGAGGGCTGGCAACACAATTGCCAGCTTGGCCCTGGCCCTGGCGCTCGCTGCTGTGGCTTGCGGATCGCCGTCTTTGAATTTCATGTTTTCTTTTTTTGTTTATTTTATAATTTTTTTGTTTTTGCTTTTTGCGTTTTCGTTTGTTGAAAAAGGAGAAACAACTTAAAACACTAGTTATTTGTTTGCTTTTTGTTTTGTTGCTGCTTTTTATAGCATCTACTACGCATCTAAGTAAAATGGTGGTGAGAGTCACAATTACAAAATTGTATGCAAAGAGTTGCGGGTGAGCGAGCGGCGCAGGCTCAACAGCAACTCCTTGTTATTAGTATGAGTGTGTGTGTGTGTGTGTGAATGAGTGTCGTATACTAATGTGTATTGTGTGTGTGTGTGTGTATTTGTGTAGGTGGGGTGGCTTCGAATACTTGCTTCGTCGTCGCGTTGCGCTCGCAACTAACTACTGCTCTCGACATCACAGGGGGTGTTGGGCGGTGTTGGGCGCGTTTCTTTGTCGCACTCGCTGGGCTCGCTTCTATATATATGTGTATATAAATATAACTGCGTCTCCGTCTCTCTCTCTCTCTCTCTCGATCTCTTTCTCGCTCTCTCTGATTGCACTCTCGCTCTTATATCGTTGGCGTTGCAATCGCCTGGCTATGGCTTGAGCTTGAGCTGGAGCTTGAGCCAAAGCTGTAGCTGCGCCTGGCACCCAGGCCATCGGCTGAGTAAAGCTTATGCTTGGTTATGGTATACTCTGGGCTGATGGTGATGGTGCGTGCCAGGCTCTTCATGAACTGCGGCAACAGGGCCGTCCAGCCGCGATGATCCTGTCGGAGCGTGAGATACACCTCGAACGTGGAGACCGTCTCCGGATCCACTTTCAGCGAGGCAATGCGCCGCGAGTTCTGTGGCTCATCCTCGAACTCCACGTAGATGGTGCAGCCGCGTGTGCCGCAAGGCTCCTTCTCCGAAACGCGAATTATATCCGCCGCAATGTTCGGCGTGAGATCACAGGGTAGCGACACTTCGGTGCACGCCAAATGGCGCGCCTTCGCCTCGCGCAGCTTGTCCAGCAGACGGTTCGAAAGCTCGCTAACAGCGGCCACATCGACGTCGCTGCACGCCGCCAGCTCGTCCTCATCGCAGCTGTAGGAGCTGTTGCTGCTGCTGCTGTTGCTGCTGCTGCTGTAGGGGCTGCTGCTGGATTTTGTCTTCTTGCTGCCGATGCCGCTGCTGCTGCTGCTGCTCGCCTGCTGCTTGTGCTTAATACTGTGTGTGTTCTGGCTGCGGCCGATGATGCTGCCGCTGCCGCTGCTGGCTGCGCTGCTGGCGCTGTTGGCGACGGTGGCGACCTTCTTGGCCGCAACGGCGGACGTGGGCGGCGGAGTCAATGTGCTGGTCCAATCTAAAAGTAGCGCAAACAAGAAACAAAACAAAACTTTGATAAGTACAAGAAACCAATAAAACAAAACGCAAACACCAAAGGAAACTACACAAACAACATTGGGCTGAGGGCGACTTAGTGTGCGATAAAACGCCGTTAAGTTGATTTTGCTGGAGCTTTTAGCTTTAGCTTTTCTGGCCTTTCAATGTTCATTCACACACACACACGCACGCACGCACGCACACACACACGCACGCACGCACACACACAAAAGTGCAGCGAACGCCGCGCTTGGCAACAAGCAGCGAACGAGATAAAAGCGGCAGCAAGCAGAGGGCACTGGGTGTGCGAGAGAGAGAGAAAGAGAGAGAGCAACAAGCAACACACAAAACAACAACAAAAATAAACGAAAAATCATTTTTTACACAATTTTTATTTGCTTTTCTTTGTTTTTGTTTCATAAAAAAATCGTTTTTTTGTTGCCGTTAATTTTTTGTTGTTGCGTACGTGACTCTGTAGCAGATGTTGCCGCGGTTGCCCTTTTTTTTTTATTTGCATGTGTAAATTGATTTTTTATGCATTTTTTTAAATATTTACAATAAAAAAAATAAATGATTGCAATCAAAAAATCTGATGAAATATGCAAAGTAATTGCAATGCATTAAAATTCAAATTTCGCAAAGGAAATACTTGTGGGAAATATTATTATAATTCACTTTCAATTCAATTGTAAATTATAAAAAATAAAAGAATCTTAGTTTCTTTTTTTTTGAAAAATTTGCATTTAGTTGAAAAGTTTAGTTTGATTTGCCAAAGAGTTCAAGGGATCGAAGACTATTCGAATCTGTTTTCTGGAACACTCTAGAATGTTGGTGGTTTTGGGCTGAAATCGTTTTGCGGAACTTACCTCGAACTTTGTTGGATCCCAGGACGCCGCCGTAGTTAGACTGCACAGCGAGAACTTCCATTTTCATTAGAATTCTTGATGTTCTTCGGCGTTTAGTTGGTTTTGGGGAAAATGTTCTGTTGTCGATTTTCTCGCTTGTTGAATTTATTTCGCTTCTTTTTGTATCACTTGAAACGCTTTAACAATCTAATTAATAGTTTTTCTTGTTATTATTTATTATTTATCACAATTTGCTGGTTGTTTATTAAAATTTATGCTGCTGATTGAGTTGAAATTAACTTGATTTGTTGTTGTTTTGTAGTTGGAAATCACAGCACTTTTGTTGTTGTTGTTGGTTGTTTGTTTGTAGTTTATCACTTAGATGGCGTTGGTCCGTTGCATTTGTTTGATGGCAATTATAAGATTTAATAATTTTCATAAAATTATTGAAAATTTGTTGTTGGGTTTTTTCTTTTTACAGTTACAAGTACTACAAGTACATTTTAGATGTGTTTTTCTTTTTTTTTTTACATAGAATTCTTCGTGAAACAAAATGTTGTAGTGTACAGTAGAAAATTTGAAATACACGCTATTTTGTTATTTTTTTTTCAGCTGCTTTCTTTTCTTGCTGCTTTGCCGTTTCTTACTTTTCTATGTGTTTATCTCAGCAGTGTTTCGAAGCTACTATGAAGCGCAACGCTCTGCACCGGCTATTTATAGGCCGGCGGGCCTGCGTCCGCTCATTTGCTCTGCCGTCGGTGGTGGTTGCTGCTGCCGCGACTCGTTTGAGTGAGCCACACAAGCAACAACAATGCTGTGTATGTGTTTGCTGAGCAATTAGCGGTTGTGCTCTCCGCAAAGAGACCGCTACCGCTACAAGCGCGTATATACTCAATATGTGCTAATGTGTGTCTCTGCCTCTGCCTGTGTGTACGTGTGCGTGTGTGTGTGGGTGCTGCAATTGTAGTTGTTGCTATTGCTGTGCGAGTACAGGTAGCAAGACACAGGCAGAAGAGTGCAAAACGGCTGATGTAAGTTGGCTGCCTGTTACAGCGCGCTGTCGCCGTTCTCTCCCTCACACGCTCTCTCTCTCTCCCTCTCATCACTTTGACACTCATCAGCTGTTTCACTCAACGCTCGACTCGCTCATGCGCACCTACAACCGGCCCCGGCATTGTCGCCGTTTCTGTCTGTTTCTCCTGAAACTGTCGCTCACTCGAATGCGTGCACATACGTACGTATGTATGTATCTTCCTCTGTATATATTTGTGTGTCTCTCTTGTGTGTGTGTGTGTGTGTGCGGGCTTGCATGCATACGTGACTTTTGTGCCGGTTGAGCATGTTTCGCTGCTGCCGGCGCAGGCAGCGCGAACGCCAGGCAGGCCAAAAAGGATGATGGAAATGTTCTCTCTCCTGGCACACACACACACACACACACACACAAGCACACGCATAGAAATTTTCGTAGCTGCCACTTCACACCCGCCCGTTGTGCGGCCGTTTCGTTCCACATTAGTGCTCTGCCCGCAGTCGCTGCGCTGCCGCTGCCGCTGTTGTTGCCCCCGGAGAACGCACCATGTCAAAATTGAAATTTTCCACTGCAGTTTGCAACAACTTCAAAAATCGAAGCCCAGTGGCCAAGTGGGCTGGCATTACGGATTGCGGGCTCAACGCTCACAATGTCTGGCTAATGGCATATCAAGTTGCAAGTTGCAAGCTGCAAGTTGCTAGCTGCTAGCGGCTAGTCGCAAGCAGCCGGTTGCTAGTGCCATGTGGCAAGCGCTGTTGCCATGCTGCCTAATTTCACAACAATTACCCCAGAGATCTGGCAGCGTTTAGAGAAGTATCTGAACAGCAAAACGTGCAGCAAAAAGCTGCAAACTCTGCTGCAACTTCAACTGTTGACCTAAGCATATCATATCTTTAATGTCTATGCCTATCAAGGCTACAAGGCAGGTTTGAACCGCATCGGTTTGAACCTTAAACCAAATGTGTTGCAAAGTAAAATAACTTTTGGCCAAGATCAGCTTTAGCCAGCATTTTGTAAGGGAGTCGAACCAGCGACCTCTTTTTTTAGCACAGTTGTTGCCCCAGCGGACAGCACACAGAAAATGGAGTCTGGTCTGTTCGCTTCTCTCTCTTTGTCGCTTAACGCATGCAATTCTCAACCAGTTGAAGCTGCAAAGAGAATCGACAACTTCTCGAAGTTTCTTTCTTCGATAGTTTCTAACCTGTTGTTGGCCATTTCATGAAATGTAATAGACAACTTTTGTTATATACAAAATCAATTGACGCCAGATAGATAAGGTTTATTGCACAGCCTGATGTTCAGTTATGTACAGACACACACATACATACATACATACATACATACATACATACATATGTATACATTATTCATTTATACGAATTTCATCAGCATTTGAAAGAATCTTTTTCGCTCTGTCTATTATTATTATTTCTTTTCTTTTTTTCTGCTCTTTTTGTTGTGTTTGGTCGAGAATAATTTGATATTCATATCAGGATTTCATGCTGTTGTGTCCTTTCATTTCAATTGAATGCATCTCGTAGATTATGAAATGGCCTGCTTCTGCTTGCTGTTGTCGTTGTTGTTGTTGTTGCTGTTGCTGTTGCACGCAGATTGAAAACGACAGATTGAAAGATTGAAATGTATCTGAACCTGTTTCATTGTGGGTGTGTGCATGTCTGTATGCGTGTGTGTGTGTGTCAGTAGAATTTTCGTATCCAATTGAAATGAAATTCTGTGGAGTGTGTGTATCTTATGCTGCTGTCAGATACATTAGCTGATGTATAGATATTTTAACCAGATAATAAACCAAATGTCCCTCAATCTGTCTGTCTGTCCGTCTGTCTATTTTATTTGTTGTGGCTTCGGATTGAAGCTGTGCTCCTGCATGGGATTACATATATAAAAATCTTAAGATACATTTAAAAAAAAACGCCAACAAGTGCTTGTGCAATTTAAATTGTGCCCTCTAAAACGAAGCAGACACATTTTCCAATTTTCCTACTTTCCTACACACACGAGCATACATTTTCATATGGGCGAAATGAGCAGAAAAACGTGCGCGGCAAAGAAAAGCACCGGCAATTTAACAAGAATCAAGTTGAGTTTTCTTTTTCTGTTTTTTCTTGATTTTTTATTTTATGTGCTAAGGTGAAATTGTTGCCAGCCAATGAAAAGGCAAATTTTCTCGGAAATGGTCTATGCAGATCTCTAAAATGTACGTCTACATTTCACGGAAATCTATAATGATGCCAAGTAAACATAAATCCTGACTATTTTTATAGATACTCTGTCTCAAATCTGTTTTAAGTAGATATAAAAGATACTTTTGTATCTTATAGATTATACGTATGTACGTAAATGCAATTCGATAAGCAAATCATAATTGAAGCCAATTGATTCATAATTTGCAGATAATAAAGTGCTGACGTGCCCACTCACACACAGATACACACACATACACACACACGCAGCGAACACAAGAAAGAGCTGGGAAAATGCGAACACAATTTTGTTTCACACTCTAAAACGATACGCCTGGCGCCATCTATCGGCCAAACGTTTGCACAGCGCACAGCGAAGAGCGCGAGAGCGTGTGAGCAGGGCAACAACGACTACAACAACTACAACAACAACGACAAGAACGAAGTCAATTTTAAATGTGTAATCAATTAATTAAATTAATTATATTGTGCAAGCATTTTGCATATGAAATGAGCAGTGAAAAAGTATCTGAAAGATGCACAATTGATTTATGCTCAATGAGCCAAACGCTTGAAAAGTTTCTTTTACACAATTTAGCGTAAAGTTTTCTGATATTAAAAGTTGTTGTCGCCATTAGCATAAATGCGCGTGTGTGTGTGTGTGTGTATGAGTGTGAGGATACTGAAAACAATTGAGAGTTCTTTTTTTTAAATTTGTATCTCTGATTGTACAATTTTTGATTCAAAGAATTGAGATATATTTTTTGAGTTTTTATTTCTCTTATGTGTGCACAGCACACTCAATTTAAATAACGACTTGAGTGACTCGCGAGCGCACGCAACACTCAAGAGCAACCATCAGTCTGTGCTGCTCTTAAGTTTGCTCTTTGAGCGCAATGCTCGCTCAGCTCACAGCTGACGGCAGACCGAGCGTGCCGCTGAGCTGCGTGTACACAGCGCACAGCTGATGCGACTCAACTCTTGAGCCTTTGCTCTCTGACACGAAAACAACAACAACAGCATGAGCAACATTTGACTTTGCAGCTGTTTCGCTCATCATCTGTTTTTCAGGCGCACAGCAGGTTCCCGCATGTCCCACTCACACGCACACACACACACACACACATACACACACACACACAGAGTTATTGCTGTACATAAATAGGTACATACATATATTGTATGTGCATGTATGTATGAGTATATGCACATTCGCATACATAGGCAATGCTGTATACAAAGTCAGTCGTGGCCGTTCAACGTTTTTATGGGCGCTGCAGCTCTGCCGGCGTCGCTGCCACCGCTGCTCCAAACACTTCTCATCGGCAGTCAGTATCTTGATTTTCCAACTCGTTTCTCGCAGTCAACGCGCCCCCAAATCACACACACGCATGCAAGTAATATATATTTGGTTATATATGTATGTTGTGCGCTGTATGTGTGTGTGTGTAATTTGCCTAAGGTTTTGTTGCTGCCGCTGCCGCTGCGGCTGTTGTTGCTGTTTTCCTATTGCCAGCGCTTTGTTGCCGTTCTTCACTCACATTGTGAGCCGAGCCGCCTGCAAACGAGTTGTACAACGGCAACGTCGCGCTCATCTGTTTTTCCACATATGTATGTACACACATACACATGCATATCTGTGTATATTGCTTGAGTGTGTGTGTTGCGACTGTTGTTGTTGTTGTTGCTGCTGCTGCTGCTGCTGTTGTTGATGTTTGCTTGTTTTCTTTTTAGCTCGCTTATTTATTTATTTATTTTTTTATGTCTTCGCTGGCAGAGCAAGAGAGCCGAAGCCGCGGCCGCGGCCGAGGCAGACCCGGCCGGTCGCTGTTGCCGCTGCAGTCGAAGCCATTGCAAAGCTTTTGAGCTCGTCTTGTAGTTGTTGTTGTTGCTGCTGCTGTTTCTTTTCTTCGTTTTGCTTATGGGCAATCATCTGTTTTATTTTGCACACACACACATAGGCGCGCAGTGAGACCTGCATGTGTGTGTGTGTATATCTCACAGATACAAAGTCATTTCAGTGTATCTTTTGCTTGTGTTGCATTTGCCGTCAGCTTTTTTTTCCATCAATAGTTCATTTTCTGCTTGGCAACGGGTTTTTTCTTTTACTTTTTTCAGTGCTTTTTATTTTTTGTTTTTGGGCTACGTAGTTTCATGAAATTGGAGAAAACTTAGCCAATGATGAAATTACTGGACATACGCGAGCACCAGGCACGGGCTATCCGCGCCTATGCTCAAGCCTCCTCTCCTTAGCGCCTGTGGGGCCGTGTTTGCATTGGATACATGCATCTCCATATGCCCCCCCCTCAATCCAAGAGTCTGTTTCGACAGCTGTAGATTGCTTCCATAGAAAATTATCCGAAATGGGAATGCAAATGTTAGCTAAAGAAGATGGAAAACAGGTGACAAGTCAAAAGCGAAAGAGAGAGAGAGAGAGAGAGAGAGAGAGAGAGCGATAGACAGAGAATGGTTAAAATTCTCATTATGGAGCGTTAAAAATCTTGTGAAATTGTCCAATTGTCTCACGTATCTACAGAAATATGTATTTATTAATAATACCAAGATAAGATAATCAATAGGTAAGAAAAAAAGAATAAAGGAACAAAAACAGGCGAACATGAATATATATACGGAAAATGGCATCAGTTTACGAAAACGTTTTGTTTACTTCAATCCTAAGATCTCTAGAAATTTAAAAATTCCCATGAAATAAGCCCAAGAAATCATTAAATTTCAGTCCAGAAAAAATTATCTAGAATTTTTTTTCATTTTTTATAAAGGAACTGTATATGTAAATGCTTTAGTGTAGACCTACATTCATATATCTACATATTTCAATATTTTCATAAAAAATATTTAAATTGAGAGTTTTCGCAAATTCGAAATTATCTTTAAACAAAAGTTTTACTTGAACTATTTCAATATATGTTTAATCCAGCTGATCTTTAACATTTGGACGTGTTTCTATAAGATTTATTTGCTCTGCTGAAATGGAATACGACAAAATATATTTGTTTTCTCTTTGAGGCATCTCAGATGTGGCAATCCCGGACCTTGAGCAGAGTTTTATGGCAATGCGAAATGCCCAAAGCAACTTGATGCTCGTAAAAACAGTGTCACCCCAGCGACATTTTCTGTTCTGTTCCACAGGCAGCTCACAACTTCCTTTCCAATAAAGGCAATTTATCAATTTAACACTCAACTCCCAGGCGCAACTTTTCCGTCGCCGTCGCCGTCTCCGACTTTTTCCACGCCCTAGTATGCGCTATGAGCTATGAGCTATCCCTGTCCCTGTCCCTGTTCCTGTTCCTGTCCCTATCCCAAGCGCTAATCACCCTTAAAATTGCGTGTGCACCATCCGAAACGAAGGTCAGACAGTGAGCAACAACTGATTCGATTCGATTCGATTCGATGCGATTCGATTGGATTCGATTCGATTCGACTCTCGAACCTGACCATTTGCCTTCTGTGAGTTGGGGGGTTTCTTGTTAAAAAAAAAATAGTTGGCACCCGGGTCCAGTCCGGTCCAGTACTAAATCAATTAAAATAAAACTGTGTCTATGCCGTTGACCACCCTGACCTGACCTGGCCAGGAAGTGCTCAAATCCCAGCGTAATTTATGCAAACAAAACCCAGTCCCGTAGCCAGTTCCCGTGCCGGTTGCCTAAACTCGGTTTCCGAAAGGTTAAATGCGACCCTTTGATTTTCCAAATTGATGACATTGCATCAGCTAAAAGTGTTTACAGTCAGTCCATCCCCATCCCCATCTCCAGTTCCATTTCCATGCCCGTATCCGTACCCCTACCCGTATCCGTACCCTGACCCTGATCCTGACCCGTACCCGTCTGTTGTCTTCACATTTAAGTGGATTTTGGCATCAAGTACATATCAATATCTATGCGCATAGAGATCTACCTGATGCCTTGGTCTACCTGATAACATACTTCCAAATGAGCCGCAAATTTTCCACAATGAGTTGGCCGTTGGGTTTTTCCAGGCTCTGTCCAATGCCCATAGAAAAGGTAAGTGTTATGACTCTCACTCATAAAGTTACCAAGGTAATTTGCATAATTTTGACCTGGCCGATGATCCCCGCTGATCCAAATCCCTGCCATGCTAGAATTGTAAACATCTCCAGAGGGTTCGTTGAAGTTTACACCAAGGTTCGGAAAGAAACGAACGTACACTTAAAAAAGCACAAAGAACTTTATGTCAGAGCATAAAAGTCTAATTTTAGGAATATTTTTAATAATACCAAAATTCCTAAATCTTAGAATATTTCGGCATGAATAAAGTACATTTGTTCCCACTTCAGGACTTTTGTATTCTGGAATCAAGTATACATATTTCACTAATCAAGAGCTTCATTAGTTGGGCCAAGATTTGTAGTTCATATTTTAAGCGTAGTTATTCTTATTTTAAGTCCAGTCCAACCAGTTTGAGACTTTGAATTGAACTGAATCCAAAAAAGAGAGTGTTAAATATGTGTAAATAGTTCTTAAATCAATTCCCGCTTAATCTCTATATGTAATTTTGTTTGTCCTGACTGACTGACTGACAGACACACTGACTGATTGACTGACGGATTGGTGATCAACGCACAGCCAAAACCGTACAAACTAGGAAGCTGAGATTTCCAGTGTAGTTACCTTTTGTGTTGAAGGTGCACGGTAAGAGTGTCGGGAAATTCCACCCGCATGCGGGTCAAAGGTAAACGAATGTTTATTCTTCAGCTTCAAGATTCGCACCGCAAGACTAACATGGGCGGAAGCCGTTGATTGCAACACTTTGTTCCTTATTCGATGCACTTAAAACCTATTTTTAATATTTTATTTAAATAGTAGAGCAGATCAAGATTGGGCAACTTCAAGGACTCCATAGATCCACCTTTATAAACAATTAATTAAAGGAGTTTATTTCAATTTCGAATTCTATTTCATTTGAATTTGTTTGATTTCCCTCAATGCTTATATTTTTGTATTCTGTTGTGAATTTTTGTTGTGATTACAGCATCTAAATTTATTTATAAATAAACTGTAAAGCAGTATAAACTTTTTTACAATAAATGCTTAAATATATTTTTTATTTTATTTTCCATAGCTTTTGGGGCGTACAAGCATTTTGACTATCTTCAAGGAGAAGAAAGGCTGCCAATATATGGCATCGAGTTTGGACACCTTATGATCATAGTATTTGCCATTTAAATTGCTAAAAAAAGAAAACAATATAAAAATTAATTGATTTTAAACTGTTTTGACAAAGCTGTGCCGATCAATACCTGGCTGCACAAGCACCGTACCACCAGCCACCACCACGCATGTCTCGGCTGGCGCAGTTGATAGGATTCAAATCGTCATTGTCACGATCGTATGTGCTGAATTTCTTATCTTTGCGGATTCGCAAGTAATCATTTGTTGCACTGCCCTCAGAATTACCCAAGGTGATCAAGGTGTATTGGTCCTCCTCGCCAGAAATGGCAAATTGATTGTATTTTCTGTATGTGATGTGACCATCAAATCCTTCCATATGTATGTACAGCTCGTGGGGCTGGGCGCGCGTCAAGCGATGAATCTTTTCAAGTCCTAAGAAAAAATCACCATCAAAGGAACCAAAACCCTCGCGGTATGTGGCCCAATCCCTGTAGAAATCCTCCTTACCGTTGATTCGCTGCTGGATAACTGTCCAGCCAGGACCTGCTGTCGCAGTATCACAAAGTACATCGAAAGGAGCTTCTTGATCCGGACTAATCTTATGAATACCCGGAGCATCAGCAACGTCGGTGCATTCACCGTAAACGGGCTTCACTTTGCAGCTTTTTAGATTCTTTTCACAAAGGTCGAGTTCGTTCTTGAGTTCGGATATTTGTTGGGCCTGTTGGTCAATTGACTTCTTTTGTTTCTTCAGCGGCTCTTCATAGTCCGTGACTTTCAAGGAATTGGAAATAAGTTTACCCATTTCCTCTTTTATTGACAAAACGTTGTTCGTTAGCTCTTTGATACTCTGTTTGTAGAATTCATTCTGAGCTCCCAGTTCATCGATGACCTGTTTATTATTTTGGTTAAGTTCTTCCTGCAGTTGCCTGATTTCTCTATCTTTGCTGTCAACTTTATTGTTGTTGTTATCTATTTCTTCCTTCATCTGATGAATATACTTCAACAAAGGTCTCACAGCTTTATAGGTGTGCTCTCCACATTCCTCCTCTGCTATTCTGGTTGCCACACAGGACTGATGAAAAAGAGTATAATTTATTTTCTGCAGAGCACACAAACATGGATAAATAATCTATTTATTACCTCATTTTCGTTAGCTCCTGCTTCAGCTATGATCAGTATTATTCTTATAAATAATATATGTAACACATTTAATTTCGATTGCACTTTGATTTTGGAATTGAAATGCGAATCTCAACTGCACTCAGCACGGACGTAAATAGACTGAAATACGGCAATCATTCGGAAGCTCGGCTGTCCAATATTTCAAAAATTTGAAGCGATTAGCAGTAGGTCAGGAACATAATATAAATAAACAAAAGTCATGGATCAGGCTTTTATAATTTTTGAAAATCTGATAGATTGCAAATAGGAAAGTTCATTTGCTATTTATTTACTGCTTGTTGTTATCAGCTGATTTAAAATGCAATATATATGTTTACCAGAAAGTGTCATAATAACTTTCTTGAATCTTCGATAGAAATAGAACTGCAAATGTACGAAAACCGATTTCAAACCGAAACATATATTTCCAAAATTGATTATGTTTAAAATATACAACAAAAGGTGCTCTAGTGGGTAGAATCAGACTCAACTCGTCCTGATCAGATGCTGCCTGTTACATATTATTGAACAAAAGAAATATACAAATTTTCAGGTTATAAAGATTGTTTAAATTAGCTAAATCGAAAATAAATAATATTAGAGCTAATATAAAAGAAACAGAAGAAGTTGGTTTAGCCACGTCCCAATCTGTCAGTTCCTCGATATTTTTTTTTAATATAAATTTTATATTTTTGTTTCGTTCGATTTGTTTCAAACCTTTTTTCAAAAAAACTAAACGAATATGTGTTTCAGCGATGTGGCTAATTCCACCCGCAACAGTGGAAAATTGGCGGAAAACATTTCTATGAAAGTTGTTTGTTTACCGTGCGATCAGTGTCAAAATCAGCTTTTTGCTAGGCCGCTTGTCTTAAAATAAAACGCTCACAGCTTAAATCAAGAATTTCAGAATAAAGAGACCATATCTTGAATCTACAGCTGTTTGTGCCCATTTAAGGCGACATTCAAGAAATTGATAAGAAAGTGAAGTGTAACTAAAAATAATATGCAACCCATTTCTTCAGCAAATAATGTTCATTAATAGATCTGATAAGTTTCTAGAAGCTCAAGCTATTATTCGCTCACACACAGTCAAGGGTTTACACAGCAAATATTTGCCAACAGCAATCGGACGTGTTGTATTACACGGTGGAGTAGAGGGGGGGAGGAGAGAGGGTTGGATGGGGCAGGGGCAAGTTGATGGAACCGATGGAACCGATGGAAATGCGTTTCGGTCAACCCTTATCTAATTTCAACAACTTGGACGACAAAACGTCTGACTGGTTTTCTATACTATGCATCAGATATCTCGCTACGTTTATTATGCCCCTATATAAATATGCATGTGTGCGTGTGTCTGTGTGTGTGTGTGTGTGTGTGTGCTGTGTCTGTGTGTGTGTGTATAGATGAAAGTAAATACTTATCAACAGTGAAGCTAAAGAATATTAAATCAATATTTAACGGTGCTGGGGCAAATATGCGTCATATACATATGTATATATATGATATTGTTAAATATACATATATATCTGATATATATAAAGTCAGAGGTGTAGCTGTGTTATTTTATTGCGGGAGCTGGGGAACGGGAACCTTTCGCAAGGTCGCGTGTTTATCGCGAAACGTACTGCACTTCAGATAGGCCCACGAGATGGCGTGTTCCTCGACACCCAACAGGCCCATTTTCATTTTCATTTCCATTTCCATTGCCAGACCCCCGGGCCACATGTCGTTGAGCGCGTAGACACAGCGTCTACCCGAGCTCGCACAAAGACTTCGCCTTTTTTTTGTTTTCTTTATTATTTTTACTTTGATTAGATCACTTGGCGAACTGCAAACGGCGAACTGATATCAGATGTGTGTCATATGGACGGGCCTCTGTTGCGATTGGACGTTCCAAGGTTAGACGCAGTGCGGATTTGAGGTCTATAAAACCTATGTATATGTATATGTATTTATAGTTCTGACCCTTGGCAACAGTTCTGATTCGGACTGGAAGCGAATTAGTCAGCCCGCGGCTCGGTTTTAGAATTTCACAAGATTTGCGCAGCTTTTCGGCAGATTCATGGCATTGGGACACGTGTTGCTATATTGGCAGAAAGACTCTAGAGAGAGAGGGGGAGGAAGGTAGGAAGAGTATTATCAGAGAAAGCAACACGCTTACATCAAGCTGCAACCTGCGGCAATTAGTCAAGTTTTAGTTCAACTAATTGCATTCTTTTGGCATGACTACAAAAGACAACAGGTGCTCTGCCTATATAGGGCACGAGTCGTTAGTCAGCGCATGACTATATTACATTATCAGGCCAAGCAACAATGGAGTTGTACGCCAGCTACATATATTTCATCATTTTATTACCCGAATTAGTCAGAACAAAAATATTAAGTGTTAAGCAAAAAGGTTTCTTTGTTCATCGTTATCATCTGAAAGTTCTAGGATCTGCTTAAGTATAATTCGGAACGATTCACAATGCTGTGCGGAACTGATTCACGGCGGAAAATAGATGGAAAGGCTGAAATTGCATCTGTACTCTGTGATCCAGAGAGGAAGCAGTTATGCATGGGCTGAATAAGTGGAGCTTGTCAAAAGAGCTGCAAGCGATATACCCCTCGTATTGGCAAACAGGGTATAGCTTGATTATATAAAACAACAAATAGGCGTCGCCCTTCGAAGCGGGACAGAAGATATAAAAGATTAAAAAATCAGAAAATAATACTAAAGAACGATATATCAGCATAATTTGTATTTATTTTTTTTATCTCGCAGCTCAATTGATTTACATAATCAACGAAAACGCGTTTTTTTTTGCTGGCTCTACTTAATATCACCCCCCCCCTTCTCCCCCTTTGTTGCTCCTCAGGCTTTTGTCATCCCCCCTGAATTGTTGTTGTTGTAAAGCTCTGTGCATTTTTGAATGCTGATTAAGTTTTTATTCAATGAACCAAAATGTTGCTGTATAGATACATAGCATGTTCTATAGATACCGCAGTGCGTGTGTGTAAGTATGTGCACACACACACGCATACACAAATGTATTCATAGATTAGTCATTGATATGGACAAAGTGTTCCCATTCGACTTGGCACATTTCTAAACGTGAATAATTTAATAATGCCTCATTAAGCTAATGAATTTAGTTCTAACTGGCAACTGATTGATGGAAACGCCTCTATGCAGCATGTATATACCCCATCTATAATCTAGGGTATTTACATATATGTGTACATTAATTAATATAAAGCTCTGCTCCAAAACTAATCAGACTAATCACAGACTTTGTAGTGGGCGTTAAGCTGTTTAATGATCAAAGTCAAGGATTCGAGCCAGTGCGACGGTTCGAAACTTCTATATATACATGTAGTTATTTAATATAACAAGTTATTCTAATACACTTTAAAGTACAGACTCAACCTTAAGACAAATCACAGCCTTTTTAGTGGGCTCTAAGGTGGTTTAAGGTCAAGGATTCGAACCATTGCGACGGTTCGAACCTTCTATATATAAATGTAGTTATTTAATATGACAATATATTCTAATTGAATTATGGTTTGTTTGAAAATAAAGACGAAATCTAACGACATTCACAGCCTGTTGGTGGGGCTTAGGTGGCTCATAGTCAAGGATTCGAACCAGTGCGACGGTTCGAAATTTCTATATATATTTGTTTAGTTATTTAATATGACCATGTATTCAAATAGAATTGTGGTATATTTTAAAGTAAAGACTTAACATTAAGACAAATAACAGCCTTTTTAGTGGGCTCAAGGATTCGAAACATTTCGACGGTTCGAACCTCTCTTCATATAAACTTATTCAATAATACGACAATGAATTCTTATTAATTTGTGGTTTATTTCAAAATAAAGACGAAACCTAAAGACCTGTTTCCTGTTTAGGGGGTGGTTTGATTAATAAATTTATAAATTTATATTTAATTGTTCAATACATTATAGTATATTTACACGTTAAGAAATGTACTAAAGATAAATGCACATATAGTAAATATTCTCGAACACAAACACACGTAATTAATTTGAAAAATTAATTAATATAATTTTTATTTTGACTTCTAGAACGCATAAACTTAGATTGGGAGCAGTTCGGGCAGAACTTCAATCGAATTAAAGCTGTATAATTAATAAAAAGAAATATCGCAGAGGGTTCTAAATGTGTTTCCATTAATTGAAAATTTGAGAATATCGAGAATATCAATGAATAGGTTTGTTTGGCAGTAGAAAAAGAGACGAGAAACCCGTTCGCCTAAAATATGGTATGACAGAATCGATTGATATAAGCGTGGGAATAGAACTTAAGTGGGATGATCTCAGCGATGGCTGAGATTTAATTTTAGTCGCTTCCGCTATGCAAATCGCTCTCACTAAATGACACCATGACAGGTGTATTAACTGTTCCCCGCCAAAAATAATTAAACATTTGGTCAGAACAGGACCAACAAATCGCAGCGCAGCAGCTGCCAGACAGAAATCGTAAGCTTGCGACTGGACACATAAGGTGGGAAATCTGTGGCAGGAATAGAAATTTTTCCCAGGCCTAAGCATGGCATTTGTAATTTCACACTTTGGCCAACAAACGACAACAATCGAGAGTAAATTCGCATAAGATATTTTTGTAGGCACTTTAAACAGAAGCATAGCTAATGACAGGACCCGGGCTCGGACTCGGATCAGGACCAGGACCCGGGTCGGGATCTACTGCGGATCTACCCTCGCGTGGGGTGGATGAGGACCCACGCACATGTGTGTGCCTATGGGAAACCTGAAGAAACCCATCCATAAATAATGCCAAAAGTCTCAAAACGAAAAAAATAGAAAATGTGTCAATGTAAACAAAACGCGAGTGCGAGTCCGAGTGCGGCCGGGGCAAAAGGGCCACAGCTCAAACTGGGAATCTGTCTGTGTCGTCTGTGGCATGCAACGCACTCGTTAAGGCCTCGACCTGCCACTTGGCCGAATCGATTCTCGTGCTACCTGCCCCGAGTTCGGGCCGGGCTGATGATGTTACCTGCAGCTAATGGCTAATGGCCGGCAGCAGACCGCGCGACCGACATAAATCCATAAAAACATACAACAACAACAACAACAGCACAACAAAAAGAAAAGAAATAATTAAATTGCAATTATGTGCAAACAATTCCAAATCCGGAGATTCGGAAAAAGTTAATTACACGACAATAAAGAGCAGAAGCAGCAGCAACAACAGCAACAGTCACAACCTCAGTCTCAACAACAACAACAACAACCGAGTTCGAACCCAGTTGCCGCTGGTCTTTTGGGCCCTGGGCTTCGACTCAGGTACATCCGCTCGGGGTTTCTCTCAGACGATTTGATTTCGCATTTCGCGCTGCTCTTTTGGCTCTGGCTCTGGCTCTGGCTTTGAGTCCGGTTCTGTTGTTGCTTGGGAGTCTCTGGACTTAAGCTGACATTAATGTGCATTTGGTTATCTGGCTTCTGGTCGGGTCTTAATCGGTTTGTTTGACTGATTCCTGGTGACACGTCGTCTACATTCTCATTAGCGTCTGCGCGCACTTTGATCGCCCATTTACCGATTGCCCAGCCGATTATCCGCGCCCCTACCCCTACCCCTCCCCCGAGCCAGTCTAATGAAGACGGACAAACAAATTAGCTTCGGTCTGATTTCAAATTAGTCTTTGGCGATTTTTCTTAAAGAGCCATGGTCATGAGCTCAGCTGACAAATACCACAGATACGAATATAATTGGCAGTTGTATTTACACCAATTTCACCAACAAGAGTGGAATCTGGGTGGATTTAAACTTCCTTCTATGGATTAACAGTTCAACGGCTCGACAAATGCCTATACGTTGGGGTAAAGAAGAGGTATCCAATTTTCATGAAAATGGGTCAATAAAGAAAAGGGTATATATTGTAGTTTAACCAATTTATATAACTGGAATAAGGAGGCATTTGTAAGCCCATTGGACTCATTTATTCTTAATCAGCATCAACAAACGAGTAAAAGTATTCATGTCCATCTGTCTAATTTTATCGGTAATTATGGCTTTTCCGAGAACCTTAAAATACACGGATTTAAACTCGGAAGTAACTCTTTTAAAAGTACGCCAAAGTCGATTGTTTTCGATAGCTCGAAGATCCCGAAGATTGACAAATCTGGAACCACAAAGCCTGGTATTTATGTCACGCACTTGACAAAAAATGGTAATAAAGGTAACAGCATAACATTTCATCTGTAAGTCCTGAAAGTTTCAAAACCAGCGGGAAAAAGACAATTTTTATAGTGGATAGAAAAAGGACGGCCGCTGCTTCAGATGAATAAATACTTCTTATAGAAAAGTCCACGCATGTTGTCGGAAAATGAGTGAATATCTATGATAATAGACTTTTTATTGACTTTTGTTATTTTAATGCGCACGTCTTTAAGCTCAGGCTCATGTCTACTTATGCTGCTCTGGAGTACCTTTCCTTTTGTAATTGGGAAGCTCTGTCACTTGTAACCTTGGGTCCCAAAACCATCTAATCTCTCTTTCTCCGCTCTCTTGCTCTACCTTTCCCTGTGTCACTATTTCGTCATTTCTCGAATTCAATTGATTTAGTTTCCATTTAGAGCTTTAATTAGATCAAGTGCCATCTAGTTAAAATGTTAGTAAAGCAGGTCAACTGTTCGAGTCTACGACAGTCCGACTATCCGAGTGTCCGAGCGTCCGACGGAGCAACTGGCTGACACCACTGAGTGACAGCTGGGGTTTAGGTGGGTTCAGGCGAGCTTAATTAGATCTGCATACGGAATGTGGCGCACATGTTGAGCTTACCCCAAAATGGAGTTGGAAAACTCGAAAAGCGCTCAACAGTGCGTAGTGTGTGCTGCAAGGATGCACTTGGCATTGCTCTCCCTTTGGATATGCCTGGCCGGGGCCCTGAATTGGAGCCAGCTGATGAGTCCGGGGCCCGTGGACAACTACCAGAGCCAGCTGAAGCAGCTGCTGGAGCGGCTGCTGTGGCGGGCGCAGGTGCAGCGCTGCTTTGCGGTCATCACAGACGACCTGCACCACGCCCTCTACGACCGGGCGTACTTCGAGGCCGTGGGCCCTCTGCCCTCTGCCCGACCGCACTATCTGCTGCGGCTGAATGCCAGCGAGAATTTGCACAGGCCGTCCAGGCAAGTGGAGCTGCTGCTGCGCGCCATCCGGGCCAGCGACTGCGACCTGCACGTGCTGACCCTGCTGAATGGCTGGCAGGTGAAGCAGCTGATGAAGTTCGTCTACGAGAGTCGCGCCTTGAATATGCAGCGCAAGTTCCTCCTGCTGCACGATGTCCGGCTCTTCACCGAGGATATGCTGCACGTGTGGAGCGTCTGTGTGAACGCCGTGTTCCTCCGGCGACAGCTCGACAACAGGTGAGTCGCCCTTGGTCCAATTCCCCGAGTGCCCATGTCATGTAGTGGAAGTTTCTCTCTGGCAGCTACAGCATCTCGACCATTGCCTATCCGGGCATATTGAGCCGCGTTGTGGTCCTCAAGCAGCTGGAGAACTGGAGAGCTGGTAAACGCATGGATGGAGCAATCATTTTCACGGATAAATCGCACAATTTGCACGGTATACAATGAAAAACTGTCGCCCATTCCCACCTTATACTACATCTTAGAATAAGGACCTTTATCAGGAGTAAGAACTGGATCGATCTAGCCTTGTCCGTCTGTTCGTTCCGTGGAAGCTACAAAAGCTAGACACTATATGTAGAACCAGATTGCAATTTGTTGTTGATTTTCTTTTCTATTTCCATAATATCATAAGAGCTAGACAAAGTAAACGTTGCCTGCAGGATCCAGTGTAGTAGAAGAACCTTACGGATACCTGTCCCCATTAGTAATATCTTCCCCATTTCCCCTCAATTGCACATAAAGGTTGAGCGTTGGAACTATAATGTTTATAGCAGTAGTTCATCGCTGAGTTCAGGGTATCCCATACTCGGGCACTCTATTTATTTTTAAAAAAGTATAATTCGGCTTGGTTGCTTTGAACAATAGCTTTGGCGTTAGGTTTGGTGCATAATAAAACAATAGTTTGGAAATCGCGGTGGGTTCAAACCGGTTTAGCAGGCCTGTACTATTGAATATACTCATAAATGATGTCCTCCACAGCAACGAAGATTCTCTGTACTACCTCTTACAACGAAGGCTTAATATGCTTGCAGACATTGGCTTTGGGGCTTTGCAAATATCTGAGAATAGTGAAGCTCGTAAATGCTGAGTTTAATGAATATATATATATACATAAGCTCATTTTAGACCGATCCTTTCCATAGAGCTATATAAATGCGATCTATTTAAGATTTGGCTCATATATAAGCAGCATAGCTTAGCTAGTAAATCCAAGATTCGCCAAAATATCTTTAAAAACACAAAAGTCTTCTTCACAAGAACCTATTTTCCAACCAATCGCTCCTATGCCAGCTTTGGCTCGATCCGGCAGGCTCCGAAATATGTACAGCCTACAATGGAAGACGAACCTATGCAAGGTTTCCCGACGAGAGCTTTAAAATTGAGAGACTGGTTGGCATAGAAAAAGACAGATGCACAGATAGACAGACGGACGGACGGACAGACGGACATGTCTATATAAACTCGACTGTTGATGCTGATCTACAATATATATACTCGATTGGGTCGGAGATGTCTCCTTCTGTGCGTTACATATTGCATGACAAAATTATAATCCCTTTACAAGCGTATAAAAAGCTATATTGAGGCTTGCATTAAAAGCCAAAATAACCGACCTTTATTATTTGCAACCTTCTGATCTGGTCCATGGTTTGTTTTTTGTGTGTGGGAACTACATAATTTTAATTAAGTTGATATATTTTACAAAAATCAAAGGGTATACATGTAAGATACTTAACTGGTTGTGGCTATTGAATGATGACATAATTTTAAATAAATTTCCAGGTGCTCAACTGGCGGTGGCCATTGCTGAGCACGTGCCGATGGTGCAGCTGAATCGATCCACGAATACTTATCAAGGCGTTGAGGTGGAAATCATGAACGCTCTGGCCAAGGCCCTAAATTTCCAGCCGCTTTATTATGCTGTAAATGAGAGCGTCGCCAGCGACTGGGAGCAGTCGCTGCAGGGGAACGAGACCCGCATGGAGAGAGGTCTGGTTGGGGAAGTGGTAAGTTTTTGGCTATATGATGCCGGAGTAGTTCACATCCTTGAGCTATCTCTCGATAGGCACAACACAATGCTCGCTTTGGCATTGGGGATCTGCACCTGTTCCAGAGCTATGTGCAGCTGGTGGAGCTGAGTGTGCCGCACAGTGTTGAGTGCTTGACGTTCCTGACGCCCGAATCATCCAAGGACAAATCCTGGCAGACCTTTATACTGCCCTTTCAGCGGCGGCATGTGGGCTGGCGTCCTGCTCTCCCTGGTGGCCGTCGGCACCATCTTCTATCTGATCAGCTACTTGAATGCGCTGCTCATGGGCAGCAGCAGCCAGTTGGCCTTCTTTCGCTGCCTGCGCCGCAGACGGAGGCAGCTGCGCCGGGATCCGCTCAGCTGGCAGCGTTTAAGTTTTCGCATTACCCTGGGCAGGCATCGTCCCAGACCCCAGCTGGGGTCCGCTCGTCGGGACATCTTTGACAACTACTCGAATTGCATTCTGCTCACGTACAGCATGTTGCTCTATGTGGCTCTGCCCCGTATGCCACGCAACTGGCCGCTGCGCGTGCTCACGGGATGGTATTGGGTCTACTGCATCCTTCTGGTGGCCACCTACAGGGCCAGCTTTACGGCCATTTTGGCCAATCCGGCGGCCAGGTATGGCATGCGTGTCAAGTGCTTGCCACATCATTCAAGATTCTTCTCTTCTTCTCACCCCAGCGTCACCATTGACACGCTCCAGGATCTGAGCCGCGCCCGCATTCCGCCCACAACTGGAGCAGCCGACAACAAGCAGTTTTTTCTAGAGTCCAGCGATGAGACAGCCCGCGAGGTGGGCGCCCGCATGGAGATAGTGCAGCAGCTCGACGACTTGGTGAGCATGTCAAGATTATATAGAAAATTCCGGTATATGTGCTAACTCCTGATCCCTGCCAGACCAAACGCATAGCTAGGGGTCAGTGCGCCTACTATGACAACGAGTTCTTTCTGAGATATTTGCGTGTGGCAGACGAGGCACATGGTGTGGCCATGGGGGCGCTGCACATCATGAGGGAGTGCGTTGTCCATATGCCCGTGGCGCTGGCTCTGGAGAAGAACTCGGCGCTGAAGCCGCAGGTCGACAGCATCATACAGCACTTGGGCGAGGGCGGTGGGTGCAGCAAACCATTCGATTCAGCTCCATATATACCCTCCCTCTCTCTCTCTCTCTCCCGGGCAGGTCTGATTGCCAAATGGCTGCGGGATGTGATCAAGCGTTTGCCAGCTGAGGAGCAGGCGCCGCAGGAGGCGCTCATGAATCTGCACAAGTTTTGGAGCTCCTTCGTGGCACTGGGCATTGGCTATCTGGTGTCGACTCTTGTGCTGCTCCTGGAGCACTGGCACTTTAGGTATATCGTCATGAAGCATCCCATATATGATGTCTACAATCCCAGCTTATACTATAATTTCAAGCGTCTTTATCCGCACGAATAGCTTGGCAATAATATACCTTAGATTATTATATTAAACAATTCGTGTCCTCATACAAAACAACTGACAATTCTTGTGAGCTGACGCAATCATACCATAAAAAATAAAAAATAATACCATATATCAAGTCGATTCAAGTAGCCTCAAGTATCCAGCAATGTGTTGTATAAAATTGAAAGAGTTTTCAATTCGTTTCGTAAATAATAATTCGCATTGTTTAAGATCTCGTAGGCACATTAAGCATTCATTATTTGTTTATTGCCCGAAAATCTTGGCCAACAATAATCGAAAAATCGTAAATAATTCAGTTGCCAAATGCCAGACTAAACACACAGAAAGAAGAAAGCATTAACATTTCAATAGAACCGATCAGCTCTGAAGAAATCACGAGGCGAGACTGTGTTATTCGTAATCTGTACTATAAACACCGACAAGAATTTGTCGGTGGTTCGATTCAGGGTTTGAACCAGTGCCATTTCGTGAAGCTGCTTTTCCACAAACTTTCCACAGCTCACTTTTTGTTTCAAGCCTTGAATCATCTTTTTTACCCCATTCCAAATTCAATAATATAGTTTTTAATGTTTTCAGATTTTCGAACTGGTTCGAACTGGTTTTCAGTTGTCAAAGGTTGATTGTAAATTAACAACTGCCTAACCTGAAGAACTTTTATCATGATTGCGAACCAACTCGAAATCTGAAGTCCAATTAATGGCTTGCCATATATCGAACTATTGTCAATAAAATAGCTAAGCCGCGTAGAACTAAGTCACAAAATTTGACTAAATTTCAGTAAGATCAAGATCTTCAAAGTACAAATAACCTTGGCCCTAATAACTGCACTGCTACCATATTTGGCAGATGCCAATTATTGGGCAAATATCAATTTTAGCCCTCGTTTTGTATATGAAAATATTTACGGATTACATTAACCAAAATTGAACCAAAATCAAGAATAAGGCAGCTTTATGAACTGAACCTAAGCGCAGGTAACCGTGAATCGAACCAGCGACCAACTCATTTCAGTTTTGCAGCCATGAACATTGTGAAGCACAGGAATTCATGGAACTGAATTGTTTGGGCATAGTCATAAGAACTGAACCTATTCTGGAAATGGACTTCTATCTCGGCTCAGTCAGGCATAATAATAATAATACTTAATATTCACAATTTGAATTGTTTTCTTAAATTTCGACTGTATTTAGCTGTTGCTGCATAACAGTTTATTAATTCACTTATCAGCCAAATTGCATAACAACAACAACAACAACAACAAGCGGAGCAACATTTCATTGTTGTTGTTAATTTCAGGCATTTTTTCACAGATTGTTTTGTTATTTCTTTTGATAAATATTTTTGTGGCTCTTTTATTTGTTTTGCTTTCGCTGTTGTTGCTGTTGTTGCTTCTTTTTACCCGCGCGTTGTTTACAATTCTATTTTATTTAATTTAATTAGTTTTGCTTCATTTTACTATGCTTTGTTTTTTGCTGGGTTCTCTGCATTCGTCCCCCCGCCCCCTTTTGCTTATCCCCAGTACACCGAAATTCTTGTTGTTATTTTTGTTTAGTTTTTGTTTTTTTTGTTTCAACATTACATGAAATCTCTAATTGGCATTTCCGCTGCTAACAATACAAATCCAATGCCGCCCACCCCGCCCCTAACTCCAGCCACGCCCAACAAGGGCGCATATCAAAGAGCATGTTATGCGGAATTTTTGATTGTTGTTCTTGTCTTGTTTGAGGTAATCTTATTTTCATCAAAATATTTCTCAATTACATGGAAATGTTATTCAAAACTTACGAACATCCTGTTTTGTTTCCAACGTTTGCAACATGTAATTTATATCAAAAGATTTTGTTGTTCTGCACAAAAGTATGCTACACTTTTTTCCACAGCAACAATATTTCTGAGCAACTGAACCAGCCTCAAATCTCTATATATAAAACTTTTTGTCCAGACTAACTGACTGATTGGTGATCAACGCACAGCCCAGATTTGTGAGAACTTATTTGAAAAGTTCTTCCGTGGCAAAAGCGGGTCAAAGGCTTATTAAACGAAAGTTTGATTGATTGTAACCATTCGTTCTTTATTCGATGCACTTAAAACCTATTTGTAAATAGATGCGCATTAAGAAGCTCAAAATGGATAGATTTCAATTTTCCACGGGAGTGTACAGCTGTGTACTGAGAGGCAACTTCAAGGACTCCGCAGATTTTTTTGTATCCAACTTTATATACAATTAAATCGAATTCTATTTAATTTGAACTTGTTTGATATCCGTCAATCTAGATACTTTGTATTACAGCTGCTGAATTTATTTATAAATAAATTGTATTACAATTTAAGCTTCTTTACAATAAATGCTTTGCATATTTATTTTTTAATTTAATTTCAATTGCTTTTGGGGCGTATAAGCATTTTGACTGTCTTCAAGGAGAAGAAAGGCTCAAAAAATATGCCATCAGATTTGTCCACCTTATGATCATAGTATTTGCCATTTAAATTGCTAAAAACAAGAAAACAATATTAAAATTAATTGCATATTAATTGTTTTGACAAAGCTGTGGCGATCAATACCTGTCTGTACAACCACCGTACCACCAGCCACCACCATGCATGTCTCGGCTTGCGCAGTTGACAGATTTCCTTAAGTCATTGTCACGATCGAATGTGGTGAATTTCTTATCTTTGTGGTATGTCAACCAATCATATTCTGCACTGCCCTCAGATTTACCCAAGGTTATCAAGGTGTATTGGTCCTCCTCGCCAGAAATGGCAAATTGATTGTATTTTCTGTATGTGATGTGACCATCAAATCCTTCCATATGTATGTACAGCTCGTGGGGCTGGGCGCGCGTCAAGCGATGAATCTTTTCAAGTCCTAAGAAAAAATCACCATCAAAGGAACCAAAACCCTCGCGGTATGTGGTCCAATTCCTGTAGAAATCCTCCTTACCGTTGATTCGCTGCTGGATAACCGTCCAGCCAGGACCTGCTGTCGCAGTATCACAAAGTACATCGAAAGGAGCTTCTCGATCCGGAGTAATCTTATGAATACCCGGAGCATCAGCAACGTCGGTGCATTCACCGTAAACGGGCTTCTCTTCGGAGCTTTTTAATTTCTTTTCACATAGGTCGAGTTCGTTCTTGAGTTCGGATATTTGTTGGGCCTGTTGGTCAATTGACCCCTTTTGTATCTTCAGCGGCTCTTCATAGTCCGGGATTTTCAAGGAATTGGAAATAAGTTTACCCATTTCCTCTTTTATTGACAAAACGTTGTTCGTTAGCTCTTTGATACTCTGTTTGTAGAATTCATTCTGAGCTCTCAGTTCCTCGATAACCTGTTTATTATTTTGGTTAAGTTCTTCCTGCAGTTGCTCGATTTCTCTGTCTTTGCCTTCAATTTTATAGTTATTGATTTTAATTTCCTCCTTCATCTGATGAATATACTTTAACAAAGGACTCACAGCTTTATATGTGTGCTCTCCACGTTGTTCCTCTGCTTTTCTGGATGTCGTAGAAGACTAATAAAAAAGTTCGCTTTATTTTCTGCAGTGCACACAAACATTGATAAATAATCGGGTTTTTACCTCATTTTCGTTAGCCTCTGCTTCAGCTATGATCAGTATTAGGCTTATAAATATAATATATATAAGTATAAGACATTTCATTTTGATAGCACTTTGATTTTGGAATTGAAATGCGAATCTCAACCGCACTCAGCACGCACGTAAATAGACTGAAATACGGCAATCATTCGGAAGCTCGTGTCTCCAATATTTCGGCGATTTTAAGCGATTATCAGTAGGTCAGGAACTCAATATAAATAAACAAAAGTCATGGATCAGGAATTCAGTGACCTTTACTGAACTGTTGATAGATTGCAATAGGAATGTTCATTTGCTTTGACTGCTTCTCGTTATCAGCTCATTTTACAAGACGAAAAACTAGTTGCTAACCGAGCCAAAATTCGAAAACGGAACCATATTTCTTAAAAAATGCTTATGCTCAGAATAAACAACTTAGGGCCCTCGAGGGGTAGTGCCACGAGTCCGCTCGTCGTCTTTATCAAGAATACAAATATCTTCTGCTGCGGGTTACATAGTATTGCACAAAAGCTATATACACATTTTCAGGTTATAAAGATAACTTTCATCAGCTAAATCGGAAATAAATAATATTAGAGGTAATATAGAAGAAGCAGAGGAAGTAGGTATAGCCACATCCATCTGTCCGTCTGTTTGCTTTTACGCATGCCAGTGCCTCAGTATATCCCTCGATATTTTTATACCCTTGCAAAAGGTATTATAATAATGAATAACGCATAGAAGGAGACATCTCCGACCCCATAAAGTATATATATTCTTGATCAGCACCAATAGCCAAGTCGATCTAGCCATGTCCGTCTGTCCTTATGTATGTACGCAAGGGTCTCAGAACGTATAAGAGCTAGAGGCCTGAAATTTTAGCTGTAGGCCTCCTAGTGCCTGCGCAGATCGAGTTTGTTTTCTATAATCAATAAATTACTCCGTTTCCAAGCAATCGATAAAAATCGATGTTGAAATCCTGTTTTTTGAGCAAATTGGGTAAATAATAAGAGCTAGAGTCACCAAACTTGATATGCTGCTTCTAGAATATTATATATATCAAGTATCTTTCATTTTATACCTATCGCCACCTGCCCGCTACCACCGCAGAGCTATAAATCAAGTTAATAACCCAACTTGTGTTGCCAACCAATTTAAGCCACAATTTAAATGCAATTGACTTTTTGAGAGTACACAAGTATTCTACGGTACAATAAGATATAGTGTAGAAAATTTAATAAGGATCGGTTTTTCTTTTGCTTTTCGGTATTTTGCGCACTACTGCGCACGTATTTGCGCAATTTTAAAGGATTTCTATATATGTACATGAACAGTGTACATTGCACACACACAGATTCATGCACGTCTGCTTCGAATTGTGTCTTCACTGCGATTGTTTTCTGTGCTTCTATTTTAATTGGTTTTTTTTCTCAATAAGCCTCAATTATTAGTGTGGCTGTTGAGTAGAGGCAGTGGCTTGAGGTGCGGTCAGTCCCGAGCTCGAGCCCCACCGAGCTAGGTAGATATGATGTCAGCTGCGAAGTCCCAAGCCCTGCCAATTTAATTTTTTTTTAATTTAACTATATTAATTCAAAAGAGCTCTATTTGGTGTTGGAATAAGAGGGACTAGAACCTCTTGTTTGTTTTAAATTTGAATGTAATTATATTTGTACTTACGGGTCATCTCTATTTATTAAACTAATAGTCCTGGCTGTCTGATTGGTGATCAACGCACAGCCACAACCGTAAGAGCTAGGAAGCTAAGAGTTTCACAATAGTCACCATATGTGATGAAGGTGCTTACAACAACTTTATATATATATTATATAACTTTTTTGTTTACCATCCGATCGGCCTCAAACTTATTTTCAATGATCTTTGTTCACACTTTTTCCAAAATCCATCCCACCTTGTTGGAAATCGGGGTCAGAGATTTGGTGGGTGACGTTTATCGATCAAATTCATTTCCAAAAATCATTTAGGGCACATTTTACGCAAAACAAAAGCTTCGTCGGTAGAAAATATAGGTGAATCTTTTTTTGGGGCAGCTTTAAGTTGTGTCCGATGGACCTCAAACTTACAACCAAAACCCTACAAGGGAACTTAATGAATACGTGCTTCAGCAATTTTAGAAATTCCATTCTAGATTGTGGTGAATTGGCGGTAAACGATTCTATGAAAGTTTATTTTTTGCCAAGCACAAAACTTGTCACGGGCAAGGCCGGGTAATACCCGCTAGTAGTATATAAAGCTCTTAAAATCGTGACTAGTTCAGTGACTGAGTCTGAGTTGCTGTGTTTCGGGAAATTCCGGCCGGGGTATTACCGCTAATGTATATGTAGAAAGAATATTAGAACATATTAAACAATGCTTAAATCTAAAGAATATTGCTCAAAATCCGCTTTTTTTCAGCTTTAATAGTCGCATTTTATTTTTTGCCTCTAGAAATAAAACAACAATAAACAAATTGTACAATACGCGTTTCGTTTGAATTTCACAAAAATGATCAACTTTTTTTGTAGACGGTTTGAATTGAAAATATATCATTAAAATCAAGGAGCAGCTACATCAATTTGTGACTTGAAAGTTCAGTGGCTGATAAAATGGACACCGACACCATTATGAATTACAATATTTAGTTTATATTTTATAATCTAGATCTATTTAGATTTAGTCATATTCAGTTGATTCTGCTTGAAAGCATTGAAAGCTGCACGTTAACGTTAAAAATACTTAAACAATTTGGGCGTTTTAAAAGCAAATACCAAATGTGTATATACCCTACTCGTACTCGTTATTATATAAAAACTATATATTATTATATTAATCCATACATATATTTTAGTATGTTTATGTATGGACATTTTGTGTTTAATATACTTTGTGTACGCATACAAAATCTACAAACAATTCGTTCACTATGAGAGTTTGTCGTGCTGAGGCGCAGAAATCGAGTAAATCCGGAGCGTATTCAGTTTCAAGCACAGTTTTTAAATCAATTCCGTATTCTTAGGATATAATTTCTAGCACTTGTTTGCAGTCTACGTTCTTATCGGACTTACTAGCGATATAAGGCCAGCGCTTTTTTTTTTTTTTTTTTGAGTATCTTTTAGTTGTTGAACATCATTTGTATAACAGAAGTCGAAATATATATGGTATATTAATTTTAAACTAAGCATAGATCATATTTTGAATGCAGTTTCTATTGTAGTTCTCGTTTAAAATTCTTATATGCAGTAGAATTCCTTTTAAAATATACTTTGTTTGACTCTTGTTTTTCAGTTATGGCGTTTTGGACAGCATCGTAATAATAATATTCGTCTTACTATACTCTGCAAAGTATTCACTCATTTTATTCAAGACAGATTCATTCTGCCTTGCCCATATTTGTAAACTTCAGTTAATATAAATCAAAATCGTTTCATATCAAATGTGTGGTATGCAAACACAAAATTGTTACAATGTAGGAAAAGATTATAGCTAAATCGCATTGCGCTTACTATGATTTACATAAATTGTTAATTAAATATATATATATATATATATATATATTCTATAATCGCTTTAATATATCACTGTTGCTGGTTCAACTTGCTGCTGGCCGATGTCCTAGCCTGTGGTCTCCGCTGTTTCCGCCTCGAATACATCGTCGGACTCTTCTTGCCTGGCCACATATTCGTTATCCTCCTGCTCCTCCACGTCGTCGTCGTAGTCTTCGGGATATTCGCCAAACTCCGACGATTCACCAAGCATCCAGGCATCGTTTTCCACTGAGTTTCTTGCACTGTAGTTTATGCTGCCCGTGATGGTCAGATTGTTGGCCGGTCGCTGGACACTGGTAGATGGAGAGCATCGGCATAAGTAGAGAGTGAAGAGAGATTCTATTTTTAGTACAGGCTGATAGTACCGTATATAATTTAAATCGTTTGAATATATATTGAATGAGTGTAGCGAATACAAAATGAGTGCTAAACTAGCGACTAACTAAGCTTTTAATTGTTGTCTATATGTGTGAATGTTGTATTAGTTAAAAGGTTAGATCCATTAAGATATATATCATATAGTATGAATGATAACGAGAACGAGTTAATTATTATAGTTAAGGCAAGTACAAGACAAGGCAAACATTTTGTACAGCTAACGAACAATTGTTAAGATTTGCTTAGCGCATCAACTATAATGGTTAAGGATTAGTATTCACGTTCGATTATGATGGCTGCCAAATGATACAAGTATGATATACTAGTTACATTAGTGTGTTTTGTTACGGATGCGCATTTGTTGCAGAGTGCGCGTGGCACTGGCGGGCGCTTGAAAAGCCGCACAAGACATTCATTTTCCGTTAAAATATACAAATTTGAGACAATTGCACAATTGCGAGCACGAATAGCAACGTAAAAAATGAATTGAATGCAATACAATATAAACAGTAACGAGCAACGAGTAACGATTAACGGGCAACGAGTGGCGAGTAGCGAGTAGCGAGTACTCTCAGCATGGCAACTTTTCTATTACATTGGCAACTCGTCGAAGCTATGCAGCTTGTATGTGGGGGCGTCGCATTCGCAATTCGTTGTCGCTGTTCTCGTTGGATTGGAAGTAATCGTATGTACATCGAGTAATATTAATCCATTAACAAATTCGTTGCTTGATTTCATTTGGGTGTTCGTTCACATTGATTTGATGAGTGTCTAGAATATATGCTTCTAGTGTCACAATCAAGATTAATTACGTAGTTAGGAACCGGAATTCGCTGGGTCGGCTGCTTGCACCATGTTAAATGTAGTTTTCAGAGTGTGTACAGAATAGAGTTCGATTTGTGTGTGTGCGTGCGTTGTTTGTGGTGTTGGAAAGATAGTTGTCGAATGTTTTGGTTTTTGCTGTTGGTTTTCTTAGTTTTCTTAGTTTTATGGCTGTTACAGATCGGTCACTAGCACACCATCCGTTGGTCATAACTGTCCACGGCGATAGTGTGAGCGTGATGGTCTACGGATAGCAGATAGGCAGTTGCGTTTGTGGTTTTTGGATTTGTAGGTGTACAGAAATTAAAAGAAAAGAAAATAATTAGCAAAATTATAACAGAAATTGGGTTTATACACTTTTAATACTAAATGTCCTACAAGTCAAATAGATTAAGAGAATACGCAATGCCGTGTGCCTATAAACAGCATCGAGCACTACAAGAGTTTCAATCGTAAGCGTGTAGATTATATTATAAGTGAGCAACGAGTAGATTCAATTGGCCGTTAAACGCACCTTTACCTCTAGCCGCGAAAAAACCCACAACCTTAAGCTAATAATAAAAGAATAAATGGAAAAACAAGATAATTATATAAATACAAACACAAGTCGAACTATGCTAAAACTGTCCATGACAATGTCCAAGAGTCTACTTATTCAAAACTTACAATCTAAATGAGGCCTCGAACCGGCGATAATATTTGAGCATCAATTCGACAGTATACTCTAATTTAAAACTTTGTTATGCAGTGAGGTCAAAAACTATCGCTAACTAAATTTAATATAGTTGGATACCTGTCTAATTGAATTCCCCAATATCGAATAGTTTCGATCTGTCAATTATAACAAATGCATTGTAGAATATATATGTGGAAACTGTGCTATTTTTTTGGAACAATATTTTATAATTAATCAGTAAAGCAAAAGTGTTTTAAATAAGACTTAAATTTTAATAAGTAAAGTCCCGAATCGTTTAGGCAACTTTACAACGAGTATCTGGATTCAAATTTGATGATATTTAAAAATTGTAATAAAATGCATAAAAATAAATATGCCTACAAAATGGAAAATGTTTTCTATTAATTAACTAATTTAGAAATCGGAATATCACCCATTAATGAACGGATGGCAATTTCTCGCTAATTGGATGTGGAACCCACAATAAAATGGATCAATTAGTTTTAATAGTTATTAACGATAGGGTATTCCCTTTCGTGTTACTTGAGCTGAACAATTCAAGAGGGATATCTACTATAGCTACCCATATATTATATACAAATGACTGCTGTTTATGGCTTATAGTTAAAATATGCCTAGAATTTGGAGTTCATCTGTGTTTTAGTCACATTTCCAATTTGTAATTTATTGTGTTATTTCATGTTTTACGAATTTAATCAAAATATCATAAAAATTTGAAATTTCAAAAATAATATAATTCCTAAATACACATATATTCCCCTATGAACCACATATTAAATTGGAATCTATATATGTTTTGACTAAAGTAGGCTAGTATATTGATTTGTATGAGATTGCGGGGCAGCTCAGTGAGAGAGAGAGAGAGAGAGAGAGAGAGGGGGGGCTTACTGAAACATCTGTACGAGACCTAAATATTGTATATTATTCGTTGCAGCCGCTGATCTCGACACCCCCGACGCAGGTGTTAACAATTTACCTTTCGAAGGGCACATCGTTGGCGGCATCGTTGAACTGGCGCTGAGCCTGGGTCTGGGCACGGCGCGCTTCCTCCTTGCGGCGTCTGTCCTCGGCGGCCGCCTTCATGGGATCGTAGGTGGAGCGTCGCTTCCACATGACCATTTCGGCCTCCTTCTGCTTGTTCACTGCAGGAAGTGAAATGGTTTTTAAGCTGTGCATCTTTGTTTAGTTGGGGTTGGGCTACTCACCTGAGGCGTCGCGTCGCACGGCGGATGAGGCGCGCATGCCTGTGGCGCCACCCAGCGATGTGGTGCTGCTGTTCATCACAGAGGTGTTTGAACGCACGCTGCGATTGCTGGCGCGTGTGCCCTCGGTTCGACTCAGGCCCATGGAGGAGGCGCTGGGGCTGCGTTTCATTTGCTCGGCAGGCTTCAGCGTGCTTTTGGCATCATTTTTGCGCAGAAAATTGTTGGACTGCGCCGACTTGTACTTGGATATGTCCAGGTACTTGGGCTGCACACGCTGCTGCTGCTGCTGATCCCGGATCCCGGCCGTTTGCAACAGCTGTTTCTTGGCATTGGCCAGGCTGCTGGGCACCTGCTGCGCCAAACGACTCAGACTCGTTTCGCGCGGCATAGACTGACGCAACTTGGGCCCGCAGCCAGAGGCTGTGCGTGGTGTGTGTGCGCTCTTGATGCCGCGACGCGGCAACTCCGGCGTATTGGGGCAGGCCACCAGTCCGGCTGCCGCCTGGGCAGCTGCACTCAGCTTGCCCGCGGGCGCTGAGCTGGGCTTGGATGGCGTGTGCCCCTGGCCAGTTCCAGTGCCAGTTGCTGGTCCACTGCCCGCCACGCGCTGTTTGCTGCGTTCGATGCGCATGAGCAGCGCCTTGTTGAGACGCGTGTTGCTCAGCGGCACCGTAGAGTCCGCTTGTTGTGCCGCCGACTGCTGCTCCATGTCGTCCTCCTCATCGCCGCTGGAATAGTAGGGACCTGTGGTGCCCAGCTCGTCCTCATCATTTATATAGTACTGCAGCTCGTTGTCGTAATCGCTGTACGACTGCTCAAAGTTGTTGCTGCTGGCGGATTTCTTTAACTGCAGCTGCAGCTGCATCTGTTGCTGCGGCATGGGCCGTGCCGCGGGCGGCGTGTAAAGATTCTGAAAGTTGGGACGCGCCCGTCGCACAGACTGCAGCGGTCGCTGCTGCTGCTGGAAGGAGCTGGACCGACGCAGTGGCGATATGGAGCCAGATACGCCGCACATCGAAGACGGCAGCTCGTGGCCGTGCTCCACATCGTCCAGGGAGTTCTTGCGTCGATGCAGCTGCTTCAGCAAATACTCGCCGCTGGTCAACAGCTGAAGCTGGGCCTCGTTGATGCTGCTGGTCATGAGTGCACGATGCAGCGGCGATCGATGATAGCCCGCTTCCAGGCTGTGCTGTGGACTGCACTGCGCCGCCGGCGACTTAACCGAGCTGCGACGCGACGACGGCGTCTGCGTCTGCGAGGGCAGCTGCTCCATGGCCGGCCTGGAGCGGCTGGCACTGCGCGCACGTCCCAGCGTATGCAGCGGCGAGGGTATCTTGCTGGGGCTCTTTGGTGGCCTATATGGCTCGCCCCCCACCTGGCCCGCATGGCTGCACAGCGCCGGATCGCTCGCGTAGTCACAGTCGCCCAGCAGTCGATAACGCTCGGCCAGGCTGCGATTGAGCTTGGCAGCCGCCGCATATTGACGCTGCTGCTGATTGTACAGGCTGAGACTGTCATCCGTCAGCGAATCCGCGCCCGTGTCCGAGCAGTTGTAGCTGCGTGTCATCAGCTGCGGCAGACCGAGGAGAGGGAGAAGGGATTAGTTACGAATATATATACATATGTCATTATGATCTCTGCTCACCTGTGCTTGCGCCTGCTGCTGCTTTCTGCGGCTGGCGGAGCTGCTGCTCACATCCTGCGCCAGGCTGCGGGCACGCGCATTGCGCGCCCACTCCTGTATCCAGTCCTGCTTGGTCGGCGCCGACTGCAGCAGTGCTGCCTCTGTGGGCGTCGTTGGCGTCTCGGGCAGTTGATGCAGCTGCTCCTTCAGCTGCTGCTGCTGCTGCTGTGTGTTGCTGGTGGTGAACACATTCAGGCGGTACTCGGCCTTCTGGCGATCTGTGGCGCTGCCGGCCATGGCCTGGGCATGACGCAACTTCGCCTCGTTACTGACGTACTCGGAGCTGTCGATCTGCGAGGTGGACAGACTGTGCGAGTGGCGCGTCAGCTTGGGATGCGTGTCTAGAGCACGCTGCTTGGCCAGCACACCGCTTGTGGTGACGCTGGTGAAGCAGCCGACATCGGCGGCCGGTGATCGCGGCGACGGCGGCGTTGGAGGCGCCTGAGGCGGCCGCAGCACACGCGACTTGAGTTGCTCCAAATAAGCGCCCGTCGCATTGGCGGCATTGGCATTGCTGCTGCAGCCCTTCTGCTCCTGCTGCGGCGTCTCGTGGTAGTAGTTCACTTCGAGCACATTGCTGGGACGGCTGGGCTTCAGCGCCAGCTGCTTGGGCCGTAGCTTGGCTGCCGCCGCAGCAGCCGCCGCAGCCGCATTCCGATCGATGTTCATGAGATCCTTCTGCTCCTCTGTGTAGTTATCGCCATCTAGAGTGTAGGTGCCCGCCTCACTGACCGCGTCCTCCTCCCCCGCCGCCGTGGCCTTCATGTCGTCCAGCGGCGGATGCGGACACAACAGCTCCACCTGCTGCAGCGCCATCTGCATGGCCGTCGAGCGCGGCGTGAACTGTGCGGTGCGATTCGCCAGTAGATTGGCAGCGCCCTTCGGCGGCGCAGCTGGCTGTGTGGACTTTGGCTTCTGGTTGGAAGCGCGGCCAGCAGCTGGCTCCGTTGTGGCCGAGCTGCGCGGCGACCAGCTGTGCCGCTTGGAGGCGTCTCTGACACGCGAGGCGCTGCGCTCGCGCACACGCAACTTCACGGCGGGCGTTTTTTCGGCGGTGGGCGTGGCCGCCGTCACTGAAGCATCATCATCGGCAACGCTGCCGGCGTCGAGGCTGCTGCGCTGCGAGTGGCGCCCGTTGCCACTGGTCGCCGTGCTGCCGTGCTCGCTCTCCAGCTTGGACATGGAGGCGCCGCGCCTGTGGCGACTCTGAAAGCGCTCCATCATGTTCTTATAGCGCGCCGCCTGCGCTGCTGCGTCGTTCTCCGAGGCGTCAAAGTGGTCAATGGTGAAGGCCAGCGATTGCTTTGTTGCCGTTGAATTCGATGCCGTCGACTCGTCCTCCGCATCCTCCGCAGCGGAGATCTCTTTGTTGCCGACGCTGCTGCTGGTGCAGCTGTTCTGTTGGTGATTCGCTCGGCTCAGCACAGCCGCTGCAATGGAACAGAGCAGAGCACAGCAAAAATATACAATTAAATTAGTATTTATTTACAGTTACAATTACGAGCCATTTAATCGGTGAAAACGACTCCAACTCGGGAGAGAATTCGGTTCAGCGCAGCAACTGAAGTGGCAAGCGAGCGAGTAGCAAGTGCAGCACGCGGCCGGTTCAGCCGGCATGCGGGCAATTGGGCGCCTCTTAGTCGCACGTACATTAAATGGAATTAAAGCACGCAACAGAAATGACTCTCAATTTAAAGCAGCCTTAATTCACATGGTTAAAACGAAAATAAATTTATTTACTCTTTTCTCAGACTTTTGCAATTTCAAACGAAAATCACTTATGCTTCACATCACAGTCTTCAATTCCCCTCAAATCTTAATATATACTTTCGACAGCTTACAAATATGAAATGGACTCATAAAAATGCTATTCAAAAATTAAAGAATAAATATTTTTTATGTTTTCAATCTTTTACTATGCTGAATTAATTAAAAACCGAAATTTAGAAATATGCACACTTTTGTAGAAACACGTTTTTCTGACTTCTTTAAATAAATATTTGATATATTTAAATGTGAAACGAATAAAAATGCAATAAAATAAGCATATTATAATAAAACAACCAAAGGTTCAATGCTCGTTAAAAATTTGTCATAAAAAGTATATACATATAATGGAAGATCTTCCGCAAAGGGTTTTGTCAAGTAGAGCTCGTCTGCATAACTTCAATAATTATGGTAAAACCCACAATAGACATTTTCTTTTTTTTTCCTTTTGCTGACCATACTCAACCTTTTGCAAGTGACGCCCACCTGCAACGTGGCTATTCCCCCACTGCTTCCGCCAGCAGCAAATTTCTATACATTTCCGTGGCAAAGCGGCAGCCAAAAGAGAAGCAAACAATTTGCTTTCAAGTTTGCGCAGCGCTGGACGTGACGGGACGGAACGGGATGGGATGGGAGTGGAATGGGCGTCCAATTTAGGGGCCCGCTCTACGCGCGTACTCGTGATCTATGGCTGGCGAGCTAGACGGGGGAATATCTACTTATAACTTTTATGGGGGCGAGCAGTGCATCAAATGAAGGTTAGAGTTCGTTGATTTCGGTCAATTGTGTGTGTGTGTGTGTGTGTGTGTGTGGGTGTGGATGGGGAAGGGCAACCATTTTTTACGCTCCGCTGGCCATTGAAGTTTTGGACGCACGTGTCTTCCGTTCCGGCGTGCATGTTCTCGACCTGCCTTTCAAAGATGGCCAAATTAACGGACGATTTCACTCAACTACTTTTGGCCGAAAATCAATTTGTTTCCAGATTAATTATTCTATTAGGCTTCAAGCTCGCAATGGAACAGGAAACACATGACAATAGCGGCAAACCTTGCTATAAAAATAAAACTCGCTTTAAATTCAATAATTGTATAATGTATAAAAGTAATAATTGAGAAAATTACTCAAAGATGTAAGTACTAAAAATTGTAGTTTCGAACCATTTAATATATAAAATGACAGCTGTTTAAAAAACCTAATCAGCAACACGAAATATAAACTCTATAAGAACGCACGAGCGAAATCAGATTCTTTTTCAGACTGAAATCTAGCTTATTTTATGTCATATTAGTTGTACTTAAAAACGGCATAGTCTGATACGAACGAGACCTGATATCCTCTCTATATAAACAATTGTTTGTGCTGAAATTGACGCTGACAAATTCACCAGAAAGTGTGGAAAATGCGCGGAAAACGTTCGTATGAAACGAATTTGTTTGACAAACCGATCGACTTTATCACTGCTCGGCTACAAATATACATTATCAGCTCAAGCCCAGACGGCACGATAATTCCACAAAGGTCGTTCACCTCTTGGAACTGTTTAGACTCTCGCAACAAGCGAAAGGACTCGCTTGGCTTCTGAATAGTCGGCAAAGTGTCGCCTTCTTTGACGAGCTGTGACAAACTGTGCTGGTTGTTGTTAAGATTTGATCAGCTCGCGTCCAATGGCCGAGGCGATGACCTCAATCGAATGACAATTGATGATCGAATGGGTGCTTTCTCTGCTGCTGTCGCCGTGTTAAAAACTAAACACATATAAATATGTATATAATCATATTTAAATGTATGCAAAGTCGCAAGAGTTGAGCATTTATTTATTTCTTGATTGTTTTCCAATGAGTGAAACGTGAAATTAAGAGCTGCCAAAAAATGGCAACTTAACCAAAATAGCACAAAGGCGATTTGAAGACTTTTCAAGTTGGCCGATGACGTAAGACGCGCTTACTAATCGCCCAATTGAAACCTGTTACCAATTAATTGCTGTGAAAAAACTAAAACAATGTTGAAATTGCTATCGATTTGCTGTCACTTGGCCATTGTACCAACATTGTTGAAGGCTTTTTAAGCCAAAATAATAAAAAACAAAATGGTAAGCAGCAGGCGGCGGCCCTTCAGTTTTGTGCTCTTGACTTTCCAAAAAGTCCAAAAAGAAAATAACAGCCAAAAGTTGCAACAACAAATTGCCCTAAATGGTAATGGCAGTAACAACATTTTGTTTATTTATTGCAAAAAGTAAAAGCGAGCATAACAATAAAAATTATTTAGAAAAAAAAGCTACAATTGCCACTCGACAACAACAACAACAACGAGGAAGAAGGGCTATCTTCGACACGCCGAAGATTTAATACCCTTGCAGACCCAACCTTTTCATCTTGATTAACAAGACAAACAAAAAAGGTTCTTAATCAAATACCTAGTTTTCGACCGATCGTTCCTATGGCAGCTATATGATATAGTGGTCCGATCCAGCTGGTTTTATGCACTGCGTGCAACAGAAACTGAGAGACTAGTTCGCATAGAAACCGATCAAGAATTTATATACTTATACCCTCTGCAAGGGTATGACAACGACGACAAAAAGCGAGTGTCGATCCACAATATTTTGGCATGCTGAGTGGTCAGTGTAATTACGGTTAGTTGTGGTAAATGGTTATATGTTATATTTATTTGTATGTATGTAAGTACGTAGTACAGTGTACACTGTCGTACCACATTTCCTGACATCGATCGTTTTGTGTGGCACAAGTTTCTGTTCTAGTTTGCAACAAAATCACGTAATGCACCAGCCAAACAATGGGGCTGCAATTATTTGCAATTTTTCATATACCCTGTAACTGTTGCGGCACATGGGGCGTTTCTGTGCAACGCTCAATTGGCGCAAGCAAACGAACTTACCTAGCCCGAAACTCTACACACTTGCTAGTTAAAACCCTCAGATTCACGCAGGAAATAATCCAATTTTTGAAAAGCAAAAACTTATATAGATATTTGAATAATACGCCATATATATCGAATATTTAAAGGCTGATTCATATTTATAGAAGGTTTTTATATTTTCTTAGGAGTATACAAACCCCAAATAATTTATAATTAAAAACTTCCAATAGCTCAAAGAGTTTTCAACTAGATACATATATAGATTGATGGGTATCATCAAGTCCATCAATTGCGCACTGTTGCTCGTGTGTTGCAAATAATAACTTGAATTAGACATCAATTGAAGTTAAATTTTGTAGTTCGTCACACTAGCTTTGGTACTGGGTCAAGTGGTATGAAATTGTACCCAATCGGCGATATCTGGGCTAAGTTCTCATAAACAAGCTATCAATCGCATATACATTTAGTAACAAAATAAAGATCTGGAATTATTATATTTACATTTGCGTTTATGGCATGGATTTCGTTGTGCGAAAATATTGCAAAACAAAACAAAATAAAACAAAACAAAGCCTGGGCCATATCGCTCGATCAGAGCTCGAGCTCGTTGAGTCACCCGTTTTGGCGTTTTTGCGGGTGAATTGCGTGTGCTCGGCGTGAAAATGGCAGATAATGACAGCAACTGTTACGGATTGTGTAAGATTTGTCTGTCACAAAAACAAAAATACAAAACGAGAAAGGAAAAAAGGTTATCTGCGTTATGGCAACAATTGAATACCCTCATCGATAGACACGGTAAATGCAGCTTTATCAGAGCTTAGCAAAAAGTCGACATTGGCCAATCAAATTAACTTAATTAATTATATTAAAGTATATCAAATGAAGTGTATTATAAATTGTTTTTAAACGATATTTTAATGACTTATAGAGTAAAAGGGAAAGCAGAGACAGACACAAATTAGGCTACGACATATTATTTAGTAGAAATAGGTTCACGAATTCATGATACCCTTTGCAAGGGTATGCCAAAGCTGATAAAAGTTATGACAACATGGAACTCAATTGGTTCGACTAGAGACTCGCTTTGTCGGCTGAGGCAATAGACGACCAGCTGATATAGATTATGTCATCCGAGTTTCACAGTTGGCTTTGTTGCAACAAATCACGGAACACAAATTCCATAGAATCGAACAGCAATTGTTTTTGTTTAAACAAATGCTTCAATTACAATCTCCGGAATTGTATTCTTTTGCCGTAGCATATTTGAAATAATTGCAGTCACATTTTCTTTTGATTAAAGGGCAAAATTTTCGATTTAATTTTCAAAGATGGGCAACATGCCAAAAACAAAAAAATGCTTCGTATGCGGCCTTGTGCCCAAATTGATAATGTCTACGCACGCCTGATTAGATGGATTTCAGCTTCAATATATATACATATATTTTTAACTTTAGTGTTCTCTTGGAACATGCAAGTGTAATCAAAGATTTAAAGTCTTCGCCCCACTGTGCAACCGTTCATTATGTTCTTTCATGGGTGTGTTTATGTGTTTGTGTGTGTGTGTGTTTGTTTGCCATGACTAGTGCAATAAATATTTGCGCTAAAGCCGTGGCCAAAACTCGCCAAATAGCTTCATTAAAAATTCAAATGAAAAGCAAAAAAGCGAAAAAGAGACAAGCAACAAGCTGAAAACAGCAACAACAACAACAGCTGCGCTGCTGCTGCTTTCTGACTGCTTTTTGTCAACTGCGTCGTCGACTGCGACTGCGACTGCAACGTTGACGGCGGCTTTATTCAATTTGCTCACCTTTTTCGGCTGGCGATGGCGGCGGCTTGCCAAGGCAGAACTTTGTGTTTGACTCATCGATGGCAGCGCCAAGTCCTACGAAGCTCGACGCATGCTGCTGCTGCTGCTGAAGTCGCGGCGAGAGCGAGCTTGGCGCCGCTGCTGCTGCCGCTGCCGCTGCCTCCTTGTCGTTTATGATCTCGGCAATCTTCTTGATGTTCTCGGGCGTCGTGTCGGCTTTCTCGCGCCCATCCAAGCTGTTGTTGTCTTCCTCTTCGTAGGCACGGTTATTGTGGTTATTGTTGTTGTTGTGGCTGGACATTTGCTTGTTGAGCTGCACCACAGCAGCTGCGCCGACTGCAGACGCTGGCATCGCGGCTGCTGCTGGCGGTTCGCCTCCTGCATTTGTTGCTGTTGTTGTTGTTGTGGCTGCCGCCGTTGCCGTTGTTTCATTTGCGTATGATGTCATATTAATGCGGATTTGGGAGTTCTAGTTTGTGGCCTCGGACTACACCTATTTATTTCACTCTCTTTCATTCACTTTTTAATTAGTTAATTAATTAACGAGCACGTCATTTTGGCCAACCGTGCTGCTCATTCGACTACAATATCTACTACTATTTTGTTGCTACGCTTTTCTCTGCTGCCGCTAGCGTTTCTGCGTACGCAAATTCCTGCACGCCTACGTCGAATAAAAGAAATGTTAAAAATTACATAAAGAAATCAAGAACACACGCACAAAACAGACACAGCAATACACACACACGCATACACACATTTGCGCACACATACAAACGCACACAGAACCGTCTAGTGTTAATGACCATGCGACGACATATTCAATTGTTCTGGCCGTGCTCTCAGTTGCCGCTGCTGCTGGTGCCTTTGGATTTCTGATTGGACAAGCATGCATGGAATACAATTTCGAGCACTTCCACTTCTACACGTAAAAATAGCCAAGTCAGTCGCCGTTTTGCCTTTTCAAGGTTGCTTTTGTTGTTAATCGAATTTTAGCCATTCCGTTGTTGTATTTATATATTTTTACATTGAACATTTTTGGAAACAGCAGCCGACACACACATACACACACACACTCACACAAAAACATACAATCAAACACACACATTTACGTTCAAGGGCGCCGTCCGCTGAGACTGGTTCACTGCACTTGCGCTTGCACTTGCACTTGCGTTTGCTGTTCACTTTTCGTAGTCACTTTTGATAATGAACTCTTTCTTTACATGTCTTTATCTGTGTTCTCACTGTTTCTTATTATAATTTCTTAACACGCGCAGCCGTTTGCTGCTAGCCGTACGCAATCCAAACGCTTACTCACGCCAGTTCAGACACAGTTAAGACTGAAAGAGTCGATAGTCGCCAGTGTGTTTTGGCCAAAAGTGACGTATGGCAACGGGTTGTGAGAGAGAGAGAGAGAGAGTGAACGAACACAACAAACAGCTGCTGCGCGCTCACTAAACCGGAGTTGCCGTTGCAGAGAGGCCCGCGCAGGGTTGTCGAGTTTCAACACGTATGTATATAGTTCATGGAACTAGTGAAAAGTATTAGTTCGAAAGCAATGCTTGAATAAATAAATCCATTAAATAAATATTAAAAAGTGCTTCTCCGTAAATTAAGCCGTAAACTGGATGGCTTTCTATTTACTACTCACAAATTAAAAGCAATATGTGTAGAGCTTAAGAATGGTAAATACCATGAACCATTCAAGTCTTTTAATATGTGGCAACGCTCTGCGCATAACGGCGCGCACACAATTTGTTTGCTTTCGCTTTCGCTCTGGCTCTCGCTCTCGCTCACCACCCTAAAGCCGAACTCTCGGAACAAACAATTGATGACGCATTAATTGTTTTGGCTACAAACTGGCAACTGAAGAAGCTAATTAATCCACTGATAATTGCACCCGAAGGCGAATACGCAACGCACAAGACACAAATCAACGTTAATTAGCCATGCACAACAAATGAGCGCCTCGAAATTCACGCCTGAATAAGCACGATTTATTCGGTCGCAGGCAGTGCATACGACAGGTGGCCTTCGCGTGCCATTGCTCTGGCTATTTTCATAGCGAAATTTGTGCGCACAGTTACAGTTAGAATTGCAGTAGGTAAACAACACTTGTTTAACAACAGCTGCAGCTGGACAATTGACAGACGTCAACAAAAACAATTGCCGCATAAATGATAAGAGCGCACTTAACACACCCACACAAACACACTCTCGCTCTTTGGCTCGCGCATAGTCTGCTCTCTCAGCATTTTTGTATTGGCATTTTTGCTGCCCCTACACTTGTTCAGCGTTTAATACTAATTCCATTTCTTTGTGCACTAATTGCTTGTTTAAAGTACTTTTCATTAGGCAAATGCTGTAGTTTGAGCCATTAAGCACAATTCTCACAGTTTTCGTAGTTAATTAAAAGGATTTACTAGTGGTAATGTGCAGGGATAAGCCAGCGCTAGGATTTGCAGCTTTTCGCGTTTGTTGTGCCAATCAGACTAGAGACGGCAGTTTGATGTGCGATATATTGACTGTGACGATGAGCAGTGTGACCAGTCACACTTAAAGAGAATATACCAGTAAATTTGGCCGCAAATGGGCGCGAAAAAATAGTAATTCAAATAACGATCAGGCGACATTTGTACATCTACATTATATATATAAAAATGTCTTATATCTGTCTATATATTTGTTAATATATGAGCTTAAACTATAGTTATTTTAAAAGTCCAGGCGTAATCGAGGCCACGCTTATCAATATGATGTTTGGGCGGAAATAGGATGTGCAATTTGTTGTGGCTTGCCGTCCACTGTGAACAACCAAAGTTGTCTAAGAATAGAAAACAAAATCGAGGGTTTATTGAGCTACTCACGGCTATCTTCGTGTCCGCCATGCCCAGCATAGTTATCTGGGTGGTCGCCTTGTTTAAAATATCGCTGTCCATGCCCAAGTCCAGGCCCGTAAGCATAACATTGCGAAAGATATTGATATCCTTGCCAAGCGGATAGATGTCCAGCTCGTTTGTGTCGTATGGATATTCCAGCACAAATGCATAGATAATAGTGCTAGCATTATCCGACTCCTTGCCCCGGGTGTACCACACGTGCGGCGTCTGGGTATCGTTCTGATAGATCCACGGCGTGCTGCCGTAGATGCCCTCCCCATTGACCTTCAGCCAGCGGCCCATGTCCCGCAATCGCTCCTCGAAAATGGGCAATATGGTGCCATATTTGGTGGGACCCACATTGATCAGGACATTGCCGTTGCAGCTGACCGTGCTGACAATTTCTGCAATTCCAATTCCAATAAAAGTAGCTTGAATAATTAATTATAAGCATATAAGAATACCCCTGATGACATCTTTGGAGCTCATGAAGTCCGATAGGGTGACATCGAAACGCTGACCCCAGCTGGTGCGATCCAGGGTGAATGCGTTCTCCCATTTGTGGGCCTGCAGCACGCCCGGATTGAAGCGATCCGCACAATTGTAAAAGTCGCCGTGCAAGCAGGCGGTGCCAAAGCCCCAGCGATCATTGGTCACCACAGTCTCCCGCACGGGACTGTCGTTGTACAGCCAGGCGATGAACTCCTCCGATTTCCAGTACTTGGCTGGCGCCTCCCAATCGCCGTCCGACCAAATGATATCCGGCAAATACTCCTGCACCAGCTCCATCTGCTCGGGCCGCACCTTGTAGTCCACGAAGTGCTGCTGCAGCAGCAGATGCAGCTTGTCATCGATCCACAAGCGATTGAACCACTCGAACAGCGAGTAATACAGACCAAAGCGAAGATCCGTAACGCTGCGCACCGCCGCCGCCAGCTCCTCTGTGGTGAATATACGAGTCAGAGTGAGAGAGAGAGATTACAGAGACAGAGCTGACCTACTGATTATATCGCGTTTGGGTCCCACATCCACTGCGTTCCAGCCGAAGCTCTGCTTCGAGGGCCAAAGCGTGTAGCCGTCGTGATGCTTGCTGGTCAGCACGACATACCTGAAAACAGACGTAACTGTTATTTAAAAACTGAAAGATCGGTCCAGTTGGGGCTTACCTGGCGCCGCTATCTCGAAAGAGCAGGGCCCACTGCGTGGCATTGAAGAGCTCCGCCGTGAACTGATCCGCGAATTGCTGATAGGTAAAGTCGGGCTTGTAGTTGCGCTGCATGAAGCGTATATAGTCGGGATTGCGCAGATCTGCAACGAGTTGTTGTTTTCTATATATCTCTCTATCTCTCTCTCTCTCTTGCTCACCCACTTATCCAGTTGGTCCAGAACCATTCCGAGCCAAAGCTCGGCACCGAGTACACGCCGTAGTGCAGAAAGATGCCCACCTTCGCCTCGTCGTACCAGCGGGGCAGCGGTCGCTGGTCCAGGCTCGCCCAGTTCGGCTCGTACCTGGTGCGATGACCCGGCGGCGACTGCCCCCCGGCGCCTTGGACTACACAAGCCGCGAGCACAACGAGTGCCAGCAGCCCATTGCGTTCCATTCTAGTTGTTATCAAGAGTCAACTGAGAGTCAACAAGAGTTAACTGTGCCGTTCCCCAATTTTATTCGGCTCCGCTTCGCTTCGACGGCAGTGTCCAACTGAACTAAGCGCGGCGAACCGAATGCGATCAGCACATTCGTCAATCTGAACTGAAGCCAACAGGGCAACAGCGACTATGAATGCCCTCTATATGTCGAACTTTTAAATGATGTCATTATAGAATATAATGACTACACAACGTTTCTATAGTTTAGCAGAGCTCTCTATTAGGTAAGAGCTCTTAGGATCTTAGGGACAGTGAACTATATAAAACACTTGCAATTTAAACTAGTCGATTATTATGTCAGCAAGGGTATTTACAGTTCGTCACGGCTAAATGTATTGATGCTTGTATTTACGACTGGAACTGGAACTGGAACTGACAGGCATACACACACACACACCCACACACACACCCACACACACACACACACACACACACAACCACGCAGCTATATACATCCGTGCATGCATATACACACACGCACACGTAGTTGTATTATTATTTAATTAAAGATAATATAACTTTTACATATGTGTGTGTGTGTGTATGTGTGGCTCCAAAACTATAGAGATTCGCGGGAGAGCCTGAGCTAGCCGATGTTCTGATTGGAAAGCAGAGGTTAACCTACAAATATCTGTATGCATGTATATGTGCACACATATATTATAATATTGGATTAATTAGTTTATTAGATTTTGATATTCATTCACTTAAATAATTCAATAAAATATATAATTGCTGTAAGCTGTTATAGTTAAAATTAACATATATAGCTGATATGTTCATCAATCATACGATCGTTTCTATTGGATCTTAATGATATATTAGATCGATGCTGTTGAGATATAATGTTTTTTCAAGGAGTATAATAACAAGTGGGCTGATCATGGAATATGTTGGAAAGCAGAATTGTATTTCATACAAGAACCTAATTTTCTACCGATCTTTGTAGGGCAGCTATATACATATATGTATATTATACTTGCGGGTATTGCCCGCCTTGCCCTTGGATCGTTTTGTGCTAAAATCTTTAGATATTCATTAAGTTCTTATGTAGAGCTCTGAAAATAAGTTTGATGCAAATTGGACCCAACTTAAAACTTCGCCTAAAAAATCTCTTTATCGCATTTCTACCGAGCAAGCTTGGATCGCAAATGATTTTTCATATGGATCTTAGGAAATAAATTTGAGCGCGAAACGTCACCCACCGAATCATTAAAAATGAGTTTGAGGCCGATCGGAAGGTAAACAAAATAGTTTCATACAAACGCGATTTTTCCACACATTCGGGTGGAATTTGCCGAATCCCCGTCTTAGCGGAAAATCTCAGCTTCCTAGCTCTGACCGTTGTGGCTAAGCATTGATCACCAATCAGTCAGCCAGTCAGTCAAGACAAATAGTTTAATAAATAGAGATGACCCTAAAGTACAAATATAAAAATATTAAAATAAAAAATATAAAGTTAAAATTGAAATATTTATTCGACGAATTTAAGAAAAACAATAAAATAAGAAAACAATAAAACATTAAAAAATTAAATAATATACAAATTATTATTATATTAGTATATTCAATTTCCGATCAAGCCAAGGGAAATTATCTTCATAACCCGAAAATGTGTATATAGCTTTTGTGCAATAATATGTAACAGGCAGCATCTACGATCCCAAAAAGTGAATATTTATATATATATATATACTCTTGATGAGAGCGACGAGTGATGAGGGCCACTAGAGGGCCCCAAGTTGTTTATTTTGAGCAAAGGAATTTTTGCAAAAATATGCTTCCGTTTTAGAATTTCGGCTCGGTAAGCAACTAGTTTTTGCAATCTATCAGCATTCCAATGAAAATCAGTTAAGGCCTGATCCATGACTTTTGTTTATTTATATTAAGTTCCTGACCTACTGATAATCGCTTAAAATCGCCGAAATATTGGGCACACGAGCTTCCGAATGATTGCCGTATTTCAGTCTATTTACGTGCGTGCTGAGTGCGGTAGAGATTCGCATTTCAATTCCAAAATCAAATTGCTATCAAAATGAAATGTGTTATATATATTATATTTATAAGCCTAATACTGATCATAACTGAAGCAGAGTTTAACGAAAATGAGGTAAAAACAGATTATTTATCAATGTTTGTGTGCACTGGAGAAAATAAAGCGTACTTTTTTATTAGTCTTCTACGACATCCAGAAAAGCAGAGGAACAATGTGGAGAGCACACCTATAAGGCTGTGAGACCATTATTAACGCATATTCATCAGATGGAGGAGGAAATTAAAATCAATAACTATAAAATTGACGGCAAAGACAGAGAAATCAAGCAACTGCAGGAAGAACTTAACCAAAATAATAAACAGGTCATCGATGAACTGAGAGCTCAGAATGAATTCTACAAAGAGAGTATCAAAGAGCTAACGAACAACGTCTTATCAATAAAAGAGGATATGGGTAAACTTATTTCCAATTCCTTGAAAATCCAGGACAATGAAGAGCCGCTGAAGATACAAAAGGGCTCAATTGATCAACAGGCCCAACAAATATCCGAACTCAAGAACGAACTCGACCTTTGTGAAAAGAATCTAAAAAGCTGCAAAGTGAAGCCCGTTTACGGTGAATGCACCGACTTTGCTGATGCTCCGGGTATTCATAAGATTAGTCCGGATCAAGAAGCTCCTTTCGATGTACTTTGTGATACTGCGACAGCAGGTCCTGGCTGGACAGTTATCCAGCAGCGAATCAACGGTAAGGAGGATTTCTACAGGGATTGGGCCACATACCGCGAGGGTTTTGGTTCCTTTGATGGTGACTTCTTCTTAGGACTTGAAAAGATTCATCGCTTGACGCGAGCCCAGCCTCATGAGCTCTACATACATTTGGAAGGATTTGATGGTGACATCATATACAGAAAATACGAACAATTTGCTATTTCTGGCGAGGAGGACCAATATACCTTGATCACCTTGGGTAAATCTGAGGGCAGTGCAAAATATGATTTCTTGGAAGACCACAAAGATAAGAAATTTAGCACGTTCGACCGAGACAATGACAATTATAAATCTGTCAACTGCGCAAGCCGTAGCAAATATGGTGGTGGCTGGTGGTACGATAGTTGTGCAGTGAGGTAGCTTTGGCAAAACAATTTAAATGCAATTAATTTTTATATTGTTGTCTTTTTTAGCAATTTAAATGGCAAATACTATGATCATGAGGTGCCCAAATTTGATGCCATATATTGGGGATTCGGCACCTTCTTAAAGACAGTCAAAATGCTTATACGCCCCAAAAGCAATGGAAAATAAAATAAAAGCAAATATGTATTGCAATATTTGTAAAAAAGTTTGAATTGTGGTTACAAAAATATAAAAACAAAAATATAAACAAATTTCAAATAAAATGGAATTTGAAATTAAAACAAACTCTTTTATTTACTTTTTCATAAATCGATGGAGTCCTTGAAGTTGCCTTCAAAGGCCTTTTTCAGGTTCCAGAGATTCAAGCCGATCAGTTGGACAGGTGGACAGATGGACAGGTGGAAAGATGAGTAAATCAAATGTTTAATGTTACATTAACAATTGGGGTCCATCTTCCAGTCGGATATACATATATATTTATATGAGAGTCTGCGTGTGTGTCACAAATAATATTTGGCTCTTTTGTTAAACAGCTTTTTTGCTAAATGCAATTTTTCTAATGCATCTGAATTTAATAATAAATAAATTGTATAACACTTTTAGCTTTTTTACAATAGGTGCTATACATATTGGTTCTTATATAGTTTTTTATTTATTTATTTTTTTATTGCTTTTGGGGCGTATACGCATTTTGACTGTCTTCTAGGAGGTGAACGCTCCCCAATATATGGAGTATTTGCTATTTAAATTGCATTTAAATTTGTTTTGACAAAGCTACCTCACTGCACAACTATCGTACCACCAGCCACCACCATATTCGCTTCGGCTTGTGCTGTTGCCTGAATTCCAATTGTCATTCGATCGAATGTGCACTGCCCTCACTGCCCTCTTTTGCACTGCCCTCAGATTTACCCAAGGTGATCAAGGTATATTGGTCCTCCTCGCCAGAAATAGCAAATTGTTCGTATTTTCTGTATATGATGTCTCCATCAAATCCTTTCAAATGTATGTAGAGCTCATGAGGCTGGGCTCGCGTCAAGCGATGAATCTTTTCAAGTCCTAAGAAGAAGTCACCGTCCAAGGAACCAAAACCCTCGCGGTATGTGGTCCAATTCCTGTGGAAATCCACGTTACCGTTGATTCGCTGTTGGATAACTGTCCAGCCAGCACCTGCTGTCGCACTATCACAAAGTACATCGAAAGGAGCTCCTTGATCCGGGTTAATCTTATGAATAGCCGGAGCATCAGCAAAGTCGGGGCATTCACCGTAAACGGGCTTCTCTTCGCAGCTTTTCAATTTCTTTTCACAAATCTTGATTTCGTTTTTGAGTTCGGATATTTGTTGGACCTGTTGATCAATTGAGCCCTTTTGTATCTTCAGCGGCTCTTCATAGCCCGGGATTTTCAAGGAATTGGAAATAAGTTTACCCATATCCTCTTTTATTTATACTCTGTTTGTAGAATACATTCTGGCTCTCAGTTCCTGGATGACTAAATTATTACGTATGTTCTTTTTTTCCTACAGTTGCTTGATTTCTCTATCTTTGCTGTCAACTTTATGATTATTGTATTCAATTTCTTCCTTCATCTGATGTATATACTTTAACAAAGGTCATGAATAATAAACAAGTAAGAGGTTCTAGTCGGGAGCTCCCAACTAGGGGATACCCTGAACCCTCTTCTTCCAACACCAAATGCAAATATATACTATTCTAGAAGCTACATGTCAACTTTGGTGACTCTAGCTTTTATTATTACCAAAAAAAACAGGATTTCGATAAAGATTTTTATCGAATATCGGAAACAAACTCGATCTGCGCGGGCACTAGGAGGATCTACAGTTGAAATTTCAAGTCTCTAGTTCTTATAGGTTCTGAGATCCTTGCGTTCATACATACGGACGGACGGACGGACGGACGGACGGATGGTCGGAGATGCTTCCTTCTGGCTGTTACATACATTTGCACAAATACATTATACCCTTTTTACCCATTTTTAATGGGTTCAGGGTATAAAAAGAGTGTGATTTATTTTCTGCAGTGCACACAAACATTGGTAAATAAACTGTTTTTACATCATTTTTTTAGAGTCTGCTTCAGCTATGATCAGTATTAGGCTTATAAATAGAATATATATAAAAGTAACACATTTCATTTTGATAGCACTTTGATTTTGGAATTGAAATGCGAATCTCAACCGCACTCAGCACGCACGTAAATAGACTGAAATACGGCAATCATTCGGAAGCTCAGTTTTCCAATAGCTCTTAAGCGATTATTAGTAAGTCAGAGAATCAATAAAAGCCATAGATCAGGCTTTCAGTGACCTTCATTTGACTGTTGATAGATTGGAAATAATTTCATTTGCTTTGGCTGCTTGTCGTTATCAGCTGATTTTAAATTCAATATATTTATATGTATATATATATTGAAACTGATCGGACGGAAGGTAAACAAACACCTTTAATACTAACGTTTGCCGCCAATTTACCACTGTTGCGGATGGAATTTCCGGAATCACTGAAACACGTATTCATTATATTCTTATGTAGAACTTTGCAAATAAGTTTGAAGCAAATCGTACAAAACTATAAACTTCACCAAAAATCTCTTTGAAATGCGAAAAATGTGAAACACGTCTCAAATGATTTTTTATGTTGATCTTTGGAAATGAATTTGAGCGCAAAACGTGAGCATCCAAATCTTTTACCCCCTTTTCAACCAAGGAGTAATACGTTTTTCAATAAATGAATTAAATGAATTTGGACAAATTTCTTTGAAAATGAGTTTGAGTCCGATCAGATGGTAAACAAACAAGTTTCGTACAAACGTTTTTCGCAATCTCCTTCTAGCGCCCGCAGTACGAGTTTTTTTCCGATAATCGATCAGTTTTTCCGATTCCAAGTAAATAATAAGAGCTAGAGTCACCAAACTTTACATGAAGCTCCTAGAATAGTATATATATATATCAAGTATCATTCATTTGATAGCTATCTCCACCTTTCCGCTACTACCTCATAGCTACAAATCAAGTAAATAAACCATTTTATGCTGCTCACCAAATTAAGCCACAATTTAAATGCAATTGACTTCTTGAGAATATATAAATATTCTATGACAAAATAAGATCTACTGTTGAAAAGTTCATCAAGATCGGTTAAGTAGCACAAAAGTTTTTAAAGAAAACGTGATTTGGCTGGCCGACGGTTGACGAGTTTGGAGCAGCAAGCGCAAATTGCCAACAAGTTTGGAGCAGCAAGCGCAAATTGCAAAAATTTCTGTGCACATGTACACACATGCATTCATGCGCTTCTTCATTGAATTGCATCAACAGTATTGCAATTGCGATTGTAATGTTGCATTGCTTTCTGTGCTGCTATTATAATCCGTTTTTTTTGTCAATAATACTGAATTACTGGACGACAGTTTAAATAAAATACTAAAAATAAGTTTTAAGTGCATCGAATAAAGAACCAAGTGTTGCAACCAACGGCTTCCGCCCATGTTAGTCTTGCGGTGCGAATCTTGAAGCTGGAGAATAAACATTCGTTTACCTTTGACCCACATGCGGGTGGAATTTCCCGACACTCTTAACGTGCACCTTCAACACCTAAGGTAACTACACTGAAAATCTCAACTTCCTAGTTTTTACGGTTTTGGCTGTGCGTTGATCACCAATCAGTCAGTCAGTCAGTCACGATCACGAATAAGTATCTTTTATGCTTTACACCTGACAATATTATAATACTCACTGCATGGCTTAGATATATTCCAGGTTCTTCTCAAGATTGACAAAGATGCTTACCTAAATATATTCCAACTGTTTTTAAGCCAACATATTCCTCCATATATTCTACTTTTAAAATATGCAAATATTAAATAAAGCATTTGCAAACATAGCCTGGCATTAAAGAATATCTAAAATCTTAGCAATAATACACAAAACGTTTTTTTAATTGAACATAACAGTTTATTTCATTATCATTTTGCATTTTATATTTCGTTTTGTAGACCGTTTTTTTTGTTTTATTTTCTCTTTTATCATAAAATGTGTCGTTCTGCTAATTTCCAACTCGTGTTTCTGTAATTTCCCGTAGCATTTCATAATTTTACCAGCATTATGCAAATCTTTCAGAACATTCGAACGAATTTAATGAATAGTTCATATTTTGTCAACGCATCTAAAATTGTTATTGAATAGTTTTAGCTAAAGCCTGGACTGTTCAGTGAGCTTCAAATGTCTGGGTTCAACTACGGCTAGAAAGAAGATGCCAAATCTAATGCACATAAATCATATCACACACACACACATGTACACTCACACGCTCACTCATGCACATACACATACACATACACATACACAAGCAAGAACCTAGTATACACTGAACATTATTTTATTTTCATTATTTGTTTAAATATAGTTTTGTTTTGTTTTGTTTTGTTTTTGCAGTTTAAAGTAAATTAGCTTCATTGCCTTTGGTAATTCAAGTCGATTTCTTGTTCTTTCGTAACTCTCAGCACGTTTTTCAACACTGTTATTTGAATTTTTTGTTATTCTTAAATTCTGGTGCAACATTCTCTGTGCGCGAGTTACATGAGACGTGAAATATCTGGTGCATACCTATTCGAAGTAGAAGAGAAATACGAGTTAAGAGTGTGTGTGTGTGTTTTTTTTTGAAGATTTGCGACAATTAGATGTAGAAATACTCTAGGAATACTCTACAAGTTGAGGTGCTCATTAGTTGCCGTTAAAGAGTTCGCGAAATGTTGTTTATATAGCCAAAGCTAAGCGAAGGTTTTACTTATTTTAGTGGTTCTGGGAAACAGGAAAGGAACCAAAGCAAATAGTTGAGATAAGAGCTAAAAAAAAGAATGAATGAAATAAAATTCTTCATCACAAAATTATTTAAATGTGCATGAACACTTAAGTAAAGCTTTCGTCTTATGATAACATTAATATTTAGACTTAGAAGTAGGAAAGGAACTACAGGCGTGGCATTTTAGATTTAGACTATTCAAGCTGAAGGTCACATATTCTATTTAGCTTACGAAAGGAAACGAAATTCATAGTTGAATATAAGTATAAATATGTGTGTTTTAGGGTTATGCACATTTAAATATTTATTGAGGTATATTAACATGTTTTACTCTTAAGAAATCTGCCTTGCAATTAATACTCTTACGATTTCGTATGCACAGGAAACAGAGCAAAATACAAATTAACTAATATATATAATTGAGTTGAAGGACTTGCCAGTTGGGTGAGATTGTTAAAGCTAACAGTGTGACCGTGCGTCAATTAATTTGCGTGTGATTTCTCTTATGTGTTCTCTTAACATTTTTACAATTTTGTTTTGTTTTTATTATTACTATAGTTTATCAACTTGTTGTTTTGTTCGTTTTGTGAACTAATTTGCCTGTATTTGCCTTTAGGCTATGCCTTTTAACTGTCATTTCTGTGTTTCTGGGCTTCTCAGGGCGAGGGCGGGGCGGGGTTGTGGGTGTTACATATAAAGCTTATTAAGCGTCATGTAGCTGGAGACCAACCGCTCTCTCGCACTCGCAATCGCTCTCTCCCTCGATCTCTAAGTCTAAGCTTGCAGCTCTCTTTCTATACATATCAACTCCTAAAATGAACGCGTGTGTGTGTGTGTGCTCTATGGAACTACGCAACTGTCGAACTGCAGTCGACTATCGACTATCGATTATCGATAATTGTGTTTTACAATTGTTCATGTTTTGTTTTTGTTTGTTTTATTTTTACAATATTTTCAACTTTAGGATCATAGAAGTAATAACATTAAATAACATTTTTGCGTAATTCTAGTATTTCTAATGTTTTTTTGTTTGTTTGTTTGTTTGTTGTTGTTGTTGCTGCTGTCACACTATGTTGTTGCTGTTGTGTTGCTGTTGCCGCCGCCGCCCCCCGCAGACGCTGCTGCGCCCGCTGCATTGCACTGTATGAGGCCGCTGTGCTGCGTTGTGGGCGACGCCCCCGCACCCGCCACCGCCCCCGCTGCCTGCTGCTGCAGGTGGTGCAGATGGGTGTGCGGATGATGGTGATGGTGGTGATGGGTGTGATGATGGTGATGATGGTTCAAGTGATTCAAATTGTGGTTGTTGCTGTTATTGTTGCTAAAATTTAAATGTAGTGCGCCATTTGTTGCCCCATTCGGTGGCAACGTGTTGGCGCCGGCGGCGACGGCGGCAGCGACAGCGGCATCCGTGCCAGCCGCATGAGGAGGAACTGCCGAGGTGCAGTAGCGCGTTGTATCACCAAATTCGCCGCTGGTTAAATCACCCAAAATGCCACCCAACAGGCCGCCGCTGCCGAGCGGCTTGCCGGCCGCGCCCGCCTCAGGCTGCGTGCAGATGGGCGGCGCGGCAGCATCGCCATCAATGAGAGACGACGCCGGCGACGCAGCTGATGTGCCGCAGATGCTTTGTGAATTGACATGCAGCGCCTCGCCGGAGGAATTGCTGTTGCTGCTGCTGTGCTGCTGCTGCTGCTCACAGTTGGCGGCAGAGACCGAAGCGGTTGCGGTTGCGGAGACGGAGGTTGAGCCGGATTCGGCTAGCGAGTCGTGGCCGCAGACGCTGTTGTCGTCGGTTAGGCGGAGCGCCACCTCCAGGTCGCGCAGCACGTCCGTCTCCTTCTCGTCGATCAGATTGAAGCGGCGATGCAGGGCCGTGAGGTGCATGAACGTCAAGTTTAAATGGGTGTGCAAGCCGAGCAGCGCGATTTCTCTGAAATGCGCCGCATACAGATGCGCTATCACATGAAATTGCAAGCGTAAAATCTTCCGGGCGATTGACTCGAACGAGCCGGGAAACTCGTTCGCGTATTTGGTTGGAAATATCGATTCGTCGCTGACCGTTTTCTGCGTAAAGGTCATCACATAGTCGATGTACTGCGGTGCCGCGACCCGCGTCTTCTTGCCCTTCTCATCGAACCATAAGTACGTTCTGTAAATGCCACGTTTTAATTTATTTATTTATTTATTTATTATTTATGTCGATGTGTGCTCACCTGTTGCCCGGTCCGGTCATGTCTGCGCAACCGGATTGTGTACAGAATTCACTGATAGTTCCATAAACCAAGTTCACGTGCTCGAAGAGAGCCAGAGCTGTAAGATTATGTTCGAATATGACATTAGTAAGGATATTCATGAGTTGAAAGAGAATATACAAGGTCATGCTACCCGGCTTTGCTTGAGCCTAGCATTTTCTATTCAAATTCATCTTTATTTCACCTATTTTCCACCTAGATGTTCAAGTTCTGTCAAAATCAGTGAAACACGCCTCTCTAAAAATATTTTTATAGCTATCTTCTATTCAAATTCGTCTCTATTTCACCTATTTTCCACCTTAATGTTAAAAATTATTCTTAATGCGTCTCTTATGATCTCAAAAAACAAGCTTACAGCGACATTCTATTAAAAGGTATTTTTAGTTTACCTATTTTCCATCTAGATGTTATATCAGTCAAAATTAGTGAAACACGTCTATTATAAATTTACAGCCGTTTTTCATCAAATTCACCTTTATTTCACCTACTGTGAAAAGTGAGTCAATTAGTTAACATTCATCTTATATTCGATATTGTATTTATTTCACTTATTTTCCACACAGCTGTTAAATCAGTCAAAGCTATCCCTTTTCCACCTATACGTTAAAAATCAGTAAAAATCAGTGAGTCACGACTCTCGTTAAGTTTGATTTGAATCTTTAAAAAAGTATTTTACAGCCAATGGAAGGATGTTTGCCAAACGAGTTCTTTGGGCAGGACCAGAAAAAAAGTCCATCAACTTTTTCCGCCAAGGAAATATACTCATGCTGTCAAGCTATAAGCTGAATATTTAAATTGTCTAAATGAAAAAATTCGAATATTATTAAAGCTTATTGAAGCTTTGCATGCGTCCATTGACCGGATCAGAACACTTGTATCGGATCGAAAATTCTAACTTTAGAATTTTAAATGAGAAGGAATAAAAATAAGCCGCACAGAAAATTAACTGTTTGATAATATAATTTTCCATGGTTTAAATTTTGTTTCAAATTTAATTTTTGACCGAAATAGTCCATATAGAGGTATATTAATTAAATAGCCTGCCCCAATCGTGTTGTTAAGCTGTCCCCGATCACGATCAGAGTTTACATTCATGTTGAACACTTTTTCGACCGCCTTCTCCCTCTCTCTTCTCTTCTTCTTATAACAGTGACTGATCTGCCTGGAAAAGTGTTGAAAAAGTGACATTGGAACAGCTGCTCGGACAGCTCATGAGCTCGTCAAAGTGTTATCTGGTGTGAGACGCATTGTCGTATCGTTTATAAGGTCAATGTTAACGCAATATTGGCACAAGTGTGCCTCAGATAAAGTAAAAGGGCAAACGACACAGAGGGCGAGTCGCAGAGAGGGAGGGGAGGGCAAAAATTGTATTACGTCAGGCGAAATTGCATTATGCGCTGTACAAAGAGATCCGGCGACGACGACAGCAGCGACAGGAAGTCAAGGCGAATGAAATCATTTTTAATGGATAGCGGGGTGAGGTATATAAACATACATATGTACACACACACACACACACACTCATACATATATGCAAGTATCTGAAGTCATCTTGTGGCTTTTATCACGCGACCTCACGACCCGCCCACAGCTGGTGGCCTTTGCAGTTGATTATTAGGAAAATTCAATATCTGTGTACATATGTAGATACGCAGATGAAAGATGCAGGAAAGGCGGCCAGGAGAGCGGAGGGGAGAGGGGACGGAGCTAGATTACAATTTGCTGAAACACTGCCAATTATTTACAAGCCATTTTAAAGGCTGCAAGGCACAGAGAAGGCGCGTTCATTTCTATTTGCGTACCTATCATTATTCAAGAGATTAACACGAGATGATGTAATATCCGACTAATTGCCCAGAGAACAGCACGAAATCGAAAGATAATAAAGACAACGCTGATGATTCCGATGATGCTGCTGATGATGTAGATAATCATGGGATGATGTAAGACAGTATCCCAACTAAAATGTTGAAACCCTGCCGAGGGACAAACTGCTGAGCAGCAGCTGCAAAAAGTAGGCGTTGCTAATCCGACGTATTAATTAGAATTAGGTCAGATTAAGGGGCGACAGTTTTTTGTATGCCAAAGGAACTTAGCCTAGATTTCGATAAACGCTTTTCCTTTCACAATTCCTTCGAATTGGCGATAAATTCTTTTTTCCTAGTTTACAATTCACAAGGCTTTGGAAAAAGTGTTTAAAAGCAGAAAGGAATGGCCTCTAGTTCAGGCCATTGCCTTGCGTATCCTTAACTTGTTGAGAATTACAAGCATTAAGCAACGAAATCGGCAAAGCGCGCATACGAAGAGAAGCTTTCCGTATGTTATAACGTAGCAGAAACGTCTCGATCTGGACCCCGATTATATATTCTAACGTAAGGTAGGTCTTGAATGCGTTATATAATTTGAGTCTCTTAACTCAAGAACAAGGTTCAAATTTGACGGGATTTATGGCCCTCGATAATCTATTTCAAGGAAAAGTATTATTATGACGTTAGCTAAATGTGTATTCATGGTTTTTGCCGTCTGACCTATGCTAATCTAAACTTGTATATAGTAGAATACGCTTAATTAAATACTCTAAGCTAGGCCGACTCCATTTAGCCCTGTCTGTCAGTATAGTCGCAAAGATCTCAGATACTTTAATGGGTAGGTACGTAAAGCTCGACCTTATATTAAATAATTCACCTGTTTTTGGAGCCTTATAAGAACTATAAATATTAAACTTGGGACCTATATCTCCAGAGTATACTCAGAGCAAGAACATTTAACTATATGTATAGTCTCCTACATTCCCTCTCCTTAAGATCTTGAGATCTCTATTAAATATATTTGGTATATTTTAGTTTAAACTGTTCTACGGCAATTGCTAATCTATAATATTATAGAGGCACACTCCAGCTTCCTCTTGATAATTGCCAAACGGCGCGTACTTAGCCTAGTTAGCTGAATCAGCCAGTAGAGCTCCGAGATACTCGCCGTGTGGCCTACAAGTCACGAGGCCCAAATAGCGACTGGTCTATCAAATTCCCGATCATTAATAAGCGCAACAACAGCAACAAAACAAAAAGTGTAATAACAATTCATAGATGAATGCGAAAACAATTCGAATAAATCAAAACACGCATATCACGTGAGAAGTCTAATCAAAACGCAAGTAGGTGTATTTTAAGAGTTCGACTAGTATATACCCTGTACTCTATACAAAGTATAAAATAAAATAAGTTGAATATACTTTATCTATAAATGATAAATGATGAATTTGTTCAATGTTATCGCTGAGCTCCTTTTCGGGAATGAGAGAGATTTTGAACTACTTGTTTAACGATTCGAACAGAACTGGAGAGGGTTATTATAAATTGGATATACACGAACAGCATCTGTGCTAGACTAGAGTCTACATCCCAAAATGTAGGTCTCTAACTTTTAAAGTCCCTGAGAATAAACCAATACGGCAATACGGCTTGTCCAATAATTTTTCGACTTGAATAGACTGCCCCATTTGGCAATTCACAAAAATAACAGGGTATTCGATGAGCAGAGCTATTAAATTTTGGCTGTACTTACTGTGTGAGGCTAGCCATTCATTGTAGTCCAAGCCAGCTGGAAGATCGACAAGGGCTTTGAGATCAGCTTCAGGTAGTTTGCGTTCCAGGACGCTCTCCTCCAAATACAATTTGGTATCTGTTGAGTTTTGATCGCCATCGCGCTCTTTGCGACGCGCTTTTCTGCAAATAGAAGATGGAGAAGCACAAGGGAATTAGTTACTTAGATTGGTTATTAGACAGATAGTAAAGACAGATGTAGTTAGGCCTATTGATTGAGTTCTCACCCAGCTACGCATAGAAATGTGTCAACCGAATCCTGCGCATAGCGATACAGGGTGCCTATGGTGTCACCAATTTTAGAGGGTATCGTTGTCACTTGCCACATAAATCGCGCCGTTCGCAACAGACATTTAATCACAAAGGACGAGGGGGTCGATGCGCTGGACGTGGCGTTACATGTGCCCGACTTTTCGCATTTGCTAACTATATAGGGCTCTGATATGGACTCTAATTTGAAGGCTGTTGTTGTTGTCGTTCTTGTTGCTGTTGATATTGTTAAACTTGTTGTTGTTGTCGTTGTTGTTGTTGTTGTTGTTGTTGGCACCTTGCTGTTTGGCGTTTCTTTCATTTTTTGGTATTATTCACATTGCTTTGGTCATTTTGGTTTTTTTGCTTTTCTGAGGTCTTGGTTCCTGCCAGCGTACAAAACGTTTGCTTATAAAACCGAGAGCGCGACCGTAACCGACCCAAGCCCCGCCCCGCACACCCACCACACATACATGCACACACACGCACACACACACGCACACCTTATCGGCCAACGGTAGCCCTGAGCAATGCCCAACAAAAAAGTACAAGTCCAACCGACAATCGACCGACACTAACCGTTCACATCGACACAATGCCACTGAAAACCCCGTCTGTCCCTGGCCGGGGTTATACAATTGCATATACATATATATTTATATATATATATATATAGATACTTAATATATATATATAGCGAGTTCTTGATAGCGCTCCGCTCTCTTTCTCTGACTCTCCGTCGACTTCTCTCGGCCGCGCTCTCTGCGGATCGCACACAGAAATCGCGCGCCGTCAAAAGCTCAACTGGCATTTGCAGGCTTTAGGGCTGCAAAATAATTTGGTTTATGCGATATGCTGGTTTCTATCTTGGAATTACTAAAAGGTCGCATCACAAAAGCTCAGTCAATATTACTCAAAATGTTTTGCACTGAGATAACGTGCAAAAACTTTCTAAATTTTTAACTGTTTAAAAAGGGTTCTTATAATAAAAACTTTACAAATTGAAAGTTTCTTTCAAAACGAACTTTACCAAAACGTTTACGAATGCAATACAAAGGGAAATGAAAAAATACATGCTCTCTATCTCTCTCGCTCTCGCTCTCTGATCCAAATATGAGAGGGAGAAGCAGAAATAGGAGAAGTATATAATTCTAGTTACTTCTCACATTTAAAAAAGAGTATTTTATATGTGAGAAGAGAAGCGTTTTTGAATCTAATGCTCTGTCTCAAAGCAATTAAAAGCTGGAGAGCGCGAATGGGTATAAAAATATGTACTCAAAATGTTTCTTCAAGAGTAAGTATATAAACCTTCATACACTTGGAAGAAGTAAAAGCTGAAGGAAATCTTAAAACAAAATAGAGAGTATCATGAAAAGAGAATAAACTCTAAAGACTGAGCATTATCAAGTCAAAAGTTCTTCCGGGCAGAGAACAAAATTCTAATCTCTCCACATTAATCAGCGTTAGATATGTTATTATGTAATATATCATAATCATACTTAAAGTAGCTTACTAAAATGTGCTCTTGCCATGGGCTTGAGTAGTACTTTTGAGATAACATATCCAGCGCGAACCTGGTAACGCTTTCTAAGCCCGCACAATCCAGCGTAGAACCTAGTCTAAGAGAAGCCCTTATCAAGCTGCTAAAATCAACAACAAAACAAAAGTTTTCAATTCATGTGCATTTGTTGTCGTTACAAAACTCATAAAGTGCGTGGCTACAGAGCTGCTCCATCTGCTCCATTTGAATAATTACCGCCCGAGTCGCGATCTTTGAGCATAAAACAAATAAGCCCACATATGATTTCAGAGCCAACGAGCCAACGAAGCGTATTGACCAAATAGACGCGATAAGAGCCCAGCTCTTGGGTTCATATACTAAGTATGTCTGTATATTTGAGTGTGGGGAGCTTTATTATTTGCTCGGGCGAACGTAAACAGGTGACTCGACAATCGACTCGTCAGTTCAGTGGCCCGCTCCATTGTCTGTGCTGGGGTGATAATGAAAATTCTGCCTGCCGCTCGCCCACAATTGGCGCACAGGCGACCCCATTGTCAATTTTAAATAGCAACAAAAAAAAAGCGGGCAAGCGGGGCAAAACCAAATGAAAAAAACAAAATAAATAAAATATTCATGGACAAGGTCGCACTCTGATAATATCATTGCCAAAGCGCACCATCGAAAGCTCGAACCGAGGAGCGCAACCCTCACACGACATTTCAATTTCCAATTTCCAATTTCAATTTCAATTTGCAGCCAACAAATTGCGTGTCAAAGGAGCTTAAAAGGTCGAATTTTAATTTGAATGCACCTCTCGAAGGGGGCCAGCCAAGGCGTTGCAAGGGGTGAGGCACAATAAAAACACTTTTCCCAAATTAAAGCTACGATATCGGAGCAAGAAGAAGAGATTATTTTTAATCTAAGTATCAACTGTCAATTATCGATTGTGATTAGGTTTGCATAACTATCGATAGGCAAGTCATATCGATTGTTCTCGAATAATCGAATTTGTATAGTATAAATAATTATATTATCAATTACTTTCAAGAATCCTTAATAAATGATGACCCTTAAGCAAAAATATAATTTAAAACAATATATTAAAATTAAAAAAAAAAATTGTAAGCTGAAAATTGAAATTTTCATTCGACGAATTTAGGAACATAAAATAAAAATTATAGAAAACAAAAATTTAATAACAAATAATACAATAAAAATTAATTTAAAAAAAAAGTATTAAAAAATTGAAAAAAGTATCGTAAAACTTATATAAAAACGTTTTCTCAAATAATTAAAAGAAAATTCCCATTTGTATTTCTTTAAATTATGACTGTAAAAATCTAAAAAAAAAATTGTAAGCTGAAAATTGAAATTTTTATTCGACAAATTTAAGATATAAAATTAAAAAAAAAATTGTAATATACTAAAAAAAAATAAATAATAAATATAACAAAAATTAAATTTTAAGTAAATCGAAAAAAGTTTAATAATTAAATATTAGATAAATATATCGAGGCATATACTGAAGAACTGTTTTGCATAGAAGCAGACAGACGGACAATGCACGTGGCAATACCAACTTATTCTGCTTCTTTCATAATATTAATTGGCTTTAATATTATTTGGCCAATTCATATTATCTGTATAACCTGATAACGGGTATATACTACAGCTTTTGTGCAATCTGCGATCCCAAAAAGTGAATATATATTCTTGATTAGAACGACGAGCGGATTCGATGTCCGTGCACTACCCACCAGAGGGCCCTAAGTTGTTTATTTTGAGCATATTTTTTTAAAAAATATGCTTCCGTTTTGGAATTTCGGCTCGGTTAGCAACTAGTTTTAGTCGTAAAATGAGCTGATAAAGAGCTGAGCAGCCAAAGCAAATGAACTTTCCTATTTGCAATCTAGCAACAGTTCAAATAAGGTCTGATCCATGACCTTTGTTTATTTATATTAAGTTCCTGACCTACTGATAATCGCTTAAAATCGCCGAAATATTGGACAACCGAGATTCAGAATGATTGCCGTATTTCAGTCTATTTACGTACGTGCTGAGTGCGGTTCAGATTCGCATTTCAATTCCAAAAACAAAGTGCTATCAAAATGAAATGTGTTACTTTTATATATATTCTATTTATAAGCCTAATACTGATCATAGCTGAAGCAGAGGCTAACAAAAATAAGGTAAAAAACAGATTATTTATCAATGTTTGTGTGCACTGCAGAAAATAAATCATACTCTTTTTTATCAGTCTTGTGTGGCAACCAGATTAGCTGAGGAACAATGTGGAGAGCACACCTATAAGGCTGTGAGACCTTTGTTAAAGTACATTCATCAGATGAAGGAGGAATCTGATAACAATAACAATAAGATTGAAGGCAGAGACAGAAAAATCAGGCAACTGCAGGAAGAACTTAATCAAAATAATAAACAATTCATCGAGGAACTGAGAGCTCAGAACGAATTCTACAAACAGAGTATCAAAGAGCTAACGAACAACGTTTTATCAATAAAAGAGGAAATGGGTAAAATTATTTCCAATTCCTTGAAAATCTCGGACAATGAAGAGCCGCTGAAGATACAAAAGGAGTCAATTGATCAACAGGCCCAACAAATATCCGAACCCAAAGACGGAATCAACATTTGTGAAAACAAATTGAAAAGCTACGAAGAGAAGCCCGTTTACGGTGAATGCACCGACTTTGCTGATGCTCCGGGTATTCATAAGATTAAACCGGATCAAGGAGCTCCTTTCGATGTACTTTGTGATAGTGCGACAGCAGGTGCTGGCTGGACAGTTATCCAACAGCGAATCAACGGTAACGTGGATTTCCACAGGAATTGGACCACATACCGCGAGGGTTTTGGTTCCTTGGACGGTGACTTCTTCTTAGGACTTGAAAAGATTCATCGATTGACGCGCGCCCAGCCTCATGAGCTCTACATACATTTGAAAGGATTTGATGGAGACATCATGTACAGAAAATACGATCAATTTGCCATTTCTGGCGAGAAGGACCAATACACCTTGATCACCTTGGGTGAATCTGAGGGCAGTGAAAAAGGTGATATGTTTGAATTTCACAAAAATCATAAATTCAGCACATTCGATCGAGACAATGACCGCTGGAACCTCGGCAACTGCGCAAGCAAATATAGTGGTGGCTGGTGGTACGCTGCTTGTTCAGCCAGGTATTAATCGCCACAGCTTTGTCAAAATAATTTAAATGCAATTAATTTTTAAACTGTTTTTTCTAGCAATTTAAATGGCAAATACTATGATCACAAGGTGTCCAAATTTGATGCCATACGTTGGGAACGGATCACCTCCTTTAAGACAGTCAAAATGCTTATACGCCCCAAAAGCAAGGGAAAATAAAATAAAAATCAAGTTCAAGCATTTATTGTAAAGGAGCTTAAATTGTTTTACAATTTATTTATAAATAAATTCAGATGCTGTAATCCCAACTAAAATCCACAACAGACGGCTATAGAGATATTAAAATCGAGGCTTTTGATATGCAAATTCAAATGAAATAGAATTCGATTTGAAAACAAACTCCATTAATAAATTGTATATAAAGGTGGATACAAAAAAATCTATTTAAAAATATGTTTTAAGTGTTGGAATCAACAGTTTCCGCCCATGTTAGTCTTGCGTTGAAAATCTTGAAGCTGAGGAATCAACTTTTCGTTAATTCAACTTTTGCCTCGCATATTCCACCCAAGAGCGTATCAACTAAATACTCACAAAGATCTTTGATAATGAACAAAATGTTTCATACAAACGCCTTTCGCGATTTTTCCACGCATGTGGGTGGAATTTGCCGAAGACCTGTAATTCAGAAGGTAACTACAGTGAAACTTTTAGTTTCATAGTCAGTCAGTCAGTCAGTCAAGCAGTCAGTCAGTCAGTCAATCAATCAGTCAGTCAGTCAGTCAATCAGTCAGTCAGTCAGTCAGTCAGTCAAGCAGTCAGTCAGTCAGTCAATCAATCAGTCAATCAATCAGTCAGTCAGTCAGTCAGTCAGTCAATCAGTCAGTCAGTCAGTCAGTCAGTCAGTCAGTCAGTCAGTCAGTCAATCAGTCAGTCAATCAGGACAAACAGTTGTATATATAGAGATATTAATATTAGAATTTGCATATAAATTGCAATTGAAAATTGAGATTGATCATCCATCATTTTAAGATAAGAATTTACACCTTTTTGTTTTAATACCCTGCACTCATTGAAAATGTTTAAAGAGGGTATAATGCATTTGTGCGAATGTACGTAACAGACAGATGGAAGCATCTCAAAGCCCATAAAATATATACATATATTCCCGGTCAGCATAAAACGCAGATTCGATTTATAGACATGCCCGCGTCGAACTCAGAACCTAAAGGATTAAGAGACTTGTAATTTTGAACGTAGATCCTACTATGTACTCAGTTTCCGGTAATCGATAGCCCAGTCGATTAAAATCGATTTCGAAATTCGGGTAATACAACATATCTCTCACTAAACTTGACACTTAAATGCAAATATAGTACATACAGGTAATGTATATTTGATTTTTAGTAATCCCATTTGGTAGAAAAAGGTCCAGGGTATATTCTAGTCGGGCATTTCCGACTAGAGATGATGTCTTGTTCTTAATATCACTATGATTTTCATAAATTTGTACAAACTCAAACAAAAAACTTGTCACACCTATTTCTTATTTTCGATAGAGTTTTCTTATGGCTTATTATCACAAAAGTCATCGTGAGCACATTTTGTTTTGGATATTATTTTGTTATCACAGTTCCCTGACCTATTAAGAAGAACGAAGGTATTTTGAAGCATGATGAAATCGAATTGATCGGAAGACATTTTATCACTTGCAAATAGTTAAAAGTATGTTATTAATTAAATCTAATGCACTTCGGTCAGGATTTATAAATTTTTTGCACTAATCTATCGATTGTTCTTATACCAGGGGGCTTATCAGAAGCCGTTAGAAAAAGGTGTATACCTTTATAGAAACACACAAGAACGAACTTTCATAAATTTGATTTAATTTATAGAGACCTCGATTCGTTGGGGCAGAGCAGTCCGCAAATAAATTGGCACGTTAGGCTTTTATGTCGCATTTCGATGTCGCAATCGCCAGAGACTAAAAGCCGCAAAAGCTGAAAGCGAACCGAAACACGCGAAATACGCGAGCGTCGCACGAAATGCCGAAAGGTGCATAAAAACTAGCGATAAATAAACACAATTTTGAACTCATCATTTCCGGATAGGCCGCCAAAAGCCGACTAACTAACGCTAACAGAGCCCCGACATGATAAAGCGACCTTTCGCGCCGAGACCAGCCATAAAAAATTAGCGATTCCTCGAAGCGAACCGCATCGAATCGGAAATTCTGAAACTCAAGAGCCTGTCCCAATTCAATATTCATTGGACATGTGGCAACACTTTTTATACCCTGAACCCATTAAAAATGGGTAAAAGGTTTATAATGTATTAGTGCAAAATGCAAATGTATGTAACAGGCAGAAGGAAGCATCTCCGACCCCATAAAGTATATATATTCTTGATCAGCATCAATAGCCGATTTGATCTAGCCATGTTCCTCTGTCTGTCCGTCCGACCGTCCGTCCGTCCGTATGTATGAACGCAAGGATCTCAGAACCTATAAGAGCTAGAGGCCTGTAATTTAGGTGTAGGTGCTCCTAGTGCCTGCGCAGATCGAGTTTGTTTCCGATAATCGATAACTTACTCCGTTTCCAAGTTATCGATAAAAATCGATATCGACATCCTGTTTTTTGAGCAAATTGGGTAAATAATTAGAGCTAGAGTCACCAAACATGATATGTTGCTTCTAGAATATTATATATATGTCAAGTATCTTTCATTTTAGACCCATCGCCACCTTCCCGCTACCACCTCAAAGAGGGTTCAGGGTATTCCCTAGTCGGGAGCTCCCGACTAGAATCTCTTACTTTTTTTTTTTTTTTTTGCTTCTTTCTGTTGGGCCATATGCATTTGCTCACACACCTCCGGCTGGCTCTGCCACCTCCATTTGTCCATTAGCTGGAGGTAGCTCCACCCCCCCCCCTCCATCAACAGAATTCGGAATGCGTAGCCCGACATGACCCTGAGCCCACATGTCGCTTCTGCCTCAACCCCAGCCCACCCCACCCCACGCCACTTGCCATAGATTCGAGAAGTGCATTTGGTTCCCCCTCCCCCTTCCCACACATGCTCTGTTTACTGAAAATTATTTCAATATACGATTGATCCATCAATTTAAAAAGCAAACCGAAGCCTGTTGCCACATAGCTAGATAAATGCTTGCACCTACGATAATAACAATTATGAAAACACGACAATTTGGTAGAAATAAAAAAAAGTACAAAATAAGAATAAAGAAAAGTCGCAATTATCGATATGCATGGAATTGAAGTATTTAGAAGATTAAAGGGATTTACTTTACTTTACTTAAAGGAAACTTGCTGCAAACAATCTAGAGTAGTCTAATCGGAAGTGCTCGACTTGGGGATACTCTGCAATAGCCGTAAAATTATAGATCAAGTATTTGTATATATCATTCTAGAAGCTACATGTCACATTTGTTGACTCTAGCTGTTAAAACCCAAGAGATTTGCTCAAAAAAAATAGTTTTCGACATCGATTTTTATCGATAGCTTAGAAGTGGAGCAAGTTATCGAATTTCGGAAACAAACTGGTACTGCGTGGGCACTAAGAGGACCTACGTTCCAAAACTTGAAGCCCCTACTCTTAAAGGTTCTGAGATCGACGTGATCATAAATACGGATGGACAGACATGGCCAGATCGACTCGACTATGGCTGCTGATCAAGAATTTATATACTTTAGGGCGTCGAAGATGCTTCCTTCTGTCTGTTACATACATTTGCACAAAACCAATATAGCCTTCCAAACCATTTTCAAGGGTATAAATGAAACAGCAATCAAGCTACGAAGTATCGACAACTTTGGCCCCAACAACTGCATCTTTACCATATTTGGCCGATGACAGTTTTTTGGTTTTTTGTAAATAAAATATTAAATACATTTCGATTCTAATTTTGAATTATAAAAAAATACAATATGTGAAAACAAAAATCTCACTTTGCAAACTTTGAACTGAGCCGAAAGAGCGACAAATTGTTGTAAGGCTTGCAATTAATATTTTGTTATTTGGAATTTAGAGGTTATTTAGTGCGAGTTTTTTCAACTAGTTACTTTTGTAACTCTATAAACAATCACATTCAAATGCCCCAATTACTATATCTTTTCCAGGTAAGCCCCATCGCAATGTTAAGCAATATGTGGCCAACATATGGCAATTTATTTGAATTGATAACAGTAGGAAAATCATCATCAGTTGTAGCTGCTGTTGGGGTTAGATTATTTTTATGCGATTTAACAAATTTGTTTATGGTTTTTTCCTGTTTATACCCTGAACCCATTAAAAATGGGTAAAAAGGGTATATTGTATTTGTGCAAACGTATGTAACAGTTAGAAAGCAGCATCTCCAACCCCATAAAGTCTATATATTCTTGATCCGTCCGTCCGACCGTCCGTCTGTCCGTATGTATGAACGCAAGGATCTCAGAACCTGTAGGAGCTAGAGATTTGAGACTTTTAGCTGTAGGTCCTCCTCGTGCCTACGCCGATCGAGTTTGTTTCCGATATTCGATAACTTTCCCCCTTTCCAAGTTATCGATAAAAATCTATATCGATATCCTGTTTTTTGAGCAATTTTGGTAAATAATAAGAGCTGGAGTCACCAAACTTGACATGTAGCCTCTAGAATAGTATATATATTTGTATTTGCTGTTGGAAGAAGAGGGTTCAGGGTATCCCCTAGTCGGGAGCTCCCGCCTAAAGCCTCTTACTTGTTTATTTGTTTTTTTGGATAACAGGGGCTGGGTCCGGATGTTTTGCTGATTTGCGATGATGAAATCAAATAGTGGCGGGCAAAATATGTTTATAGATTACAACAGCGCTCGGTTCAGGCGCAAATGGAAATGGAATTACGATGTTAAAAAAAAAGTATAATAATAAAAGTATTACCAAATATCAGAGACAATGACGACTAGCCTAGTAACAAAGCAACAACAATGGAGACAATAAGGTTCCTTCTCTTGTTGTTGTTTTACGTGAACTACTATCAACAACAAGTGAGTGTGTGTGTGTGGTGTGTGTGTGTGTGTGTGTGAGTGTGTGTGTGTGTGTGTGTGTGTGTGTGTGTGTGTGTGTGTGTGCGTGTGTGTGTGTGTGTTGACGATGTTGAAAGCAATTGCGACGCATGTGTAAAAGTGCCCACAAGGTGTAGAAATGGCAACAACAACAACAATAGATACGAGATATTGCAGTAATAGCTGCCTCGCCTGATAAGTTAATGGCCATTAAAGCTCCACAAAATCAACTCTAACTGACAGGGGGAGTGGCAGCGGGGTAAGAAGGGGGAGGGATGGGGGGCAGGGGCTTGCAACTAAATAGTAAACAGCATAAGAAACTCATTGCCCGATAAGATAGAACCAGGCCAAGCTCTTTAAAAGAGCTCTGCCATATGCACAATCTAGGCTGGCACAGTTCTAAATAGGGGGCCAAATAGTGGGAAATTGAATAAAAGAACCAGAGTGCTCTGGTCGGGCGTGCACGACTAGCAGATACCCTAAACACAGCGAAAGCTGTTCTTCGTTAACTTCGCTGTTTATAGTCTGATCTCCATGAAGTTTTCAGGACTTGTATATTGCACAAGGTACAAGAATCTACCTGTAAAAATGAGGTATTTTAACAACTTGGGTTGGGTTCTCTTGCTGAGAAGATATCTATAAAAAGTGTAATATTCTTAACCTGTATCTTCTATATGAGTACCTGTCGACTAAGTTTGCATATAATCATTATCGAAATCGATATTTATCTATTTCCCGGATCAATACTTGCACCTACCATAATAACAATTATGAAATCACGACAATTCTATTTCTTCTGAATTCCTCCGAAAAGTACAAAATGAGAATAAAGAAAATTTGCAATTTTCGATATGCATGGAATTGAAGTAACCATGAACCAAACCTCAAAAGATCGGAAGTGCTCGACTATAAAATCGATATTTATCGATTTATAGATTTCCCGGATATGCTCATGCTTGTAAATATATATGTAAGTGCAAGCTGTTCCCTCTTCCAAAGTCTTTTCCTTTTGATATGTTTTTTTGAATTCGATCGAGCTGATGATGTAATACAGCTGGAGACAACATAAATGTGGGCTCACGGCTTTAGTTCACTTGGCTGGGTTGGGGTTTTGTGGTGCCACACTTGAAGTAAACGTAAGCAACAAAAAAAAAAAAAAAAAACAACAAAAAACAAAACGACGACCCCGATAAAAGCAATTGAGTCAGAGTCATGAAAACGTGACAGAATAATGGCACAGCATAAAAGACCCATTGATATATTCCATTCCATTCAAAGCAATATGGCTAAAAATGAATCTTAGTTGATGGCGTATATCGCATTACAAATGATAAAGAACTCAAGGGTCCGGCGAACATTCCCTATTACTAACTCGACAATCAGAGTTCAGTCTCTATATATGTAGGAATCAAATGATATTTCACAGCTTACAAGTTGCAACCGGTTTACGAGATTCTCACCAAAATAAGGCAACAATAGCTAATAACTGGCAGCAACTTTTAGGTCAGCTGATCACGGATGACGTCACTTTTGACAATGACTTTCTCGATTGTAATGATTGGTTCAGTTTTAGGTTCAGTTTCAGTCATCGCAACTATTGACACGAATAATTAAATAAACTCAATTTCAATTTGCAAATGAGTCGAAAGCAAAACGCAAAGTTAGCGCCCGAGCGGCAACAAAAGTGATTTTCGCGTATGCGTATAAATTATCATTCGAGCAAATCGAACGATTGCACTCTTAATTAATGACAACGATTGTCGAGTACGAAGATCGCCGGCCCCCTTAAACGATGTCAATTTGTGAGTCAATCGCCCAACGGCGGCAAGTGGAAAGGGAGGCCGCCAAGAGCATAAAATATTGCATTTGAAAAGATTACAAATTAATGTAAGCTTCAAGCACTTGGAATACTCTTGAAGTAATCTTAAGATTGGAAGTGCTGATACTACAATAATTCTATAAATGGAATAGTTAATCCAGATTGTATAAGGAAACTGCTTGAAGCCACTTTAATTGAATTAAAATCAAATCGATAAGCACTGTAACTTAAATAGAATGCAAAATGTGGCACTTATATATTGTTATTTACATAATCCATAACATACTTTTCCTCAAATCTCACTTAAATTCATTAATCGCGCATCACTAATGACTCATTCAAAACTATCGAATCATTCACGATTAACGATAAGTTGCTTCAAGTGTGCCCAATGCAATTGCAAATTGCGATCACGTGAAGCGCAGCATACAAACAAACACACACACACACACACACACACACACACACACACACACACACACACACACACACACACACACACACACACACACACACACTCACACACGCGCGCACATATGCACACGCATCTCTAGAAAACATAACTGTAACTATTTTGCACGAGTGGAAAGAGAGCAGCATTCTATGTGCTGGATGCTTTGGCTTCAATTGCGGGGGTGTGGGTCAGGGGCACAGCGTAAACGTTAACGTATACGTAAATGTAACGTATGTCAAATGCGGGAACTTGTTGTCTATGTTTTTTGAAGGTTACAAGCAATGCAAGGGGATTGGGCGGCCCGACTTGCTCGACCGATCGGTCCGGTCCGGTTGCGATGACGCGCCGAACGCGTTTTTCAAGACCACTTCACGTTGATGTTTGTCACTTGGTCAACTTGTTTGGGGCTTGAGTTCGGCATTTGTTGTTGTTGTTTACGTGCTTTGGTCTGATTCGATGTGTGATGACGCTTGTGGGGCAGCGGGTGCTGAAAATTCAAAAGTTCACAGCAACGCGTTCAATTGGGTCTCATTTATTTTGATTTGTTTTTCGCACATTTACCCACACTCACACACACTCACACACACACTCACACACACACACACACACACACACAAGCGCGCACAGAATTTGTGTATGCGCGCACCGTTAAATGGAGTAGGAAGAGGAAGCGATCGTTGTGTCTATTATGTACGATATGTTGACTATTATGTTTTTGGCCTTTTTTTTTTTTAATTTTGTGTGAGCTTTTTTTTTCGCTACTCTGTTTTGTTGTTTGCGTGCGCGCGCGCTTCACCGTCGGCAGCAGCAGAATCAGAAGACTGGCTGACGCGACCGCGCACCTTAGCCATAGCGCAGTCCGCTTTGTTTTTTGTGCGTATGTGTGTGTGTGTGTATGTGTGTGTTAGAACAGAGAGTCTGCTTTTAAAGAGCGAGCGAGTGAGTGAGTGAGAGAGAGTGTAAGTGTGTGTGAGTCAAATCAGCTGTGGGCGCGCTCAGATGTTTGACGCTCATTGCACATTGAATGAAATCTGTAACGGTAGAGTGTGCTGTCCAATTGGATTGCGCAAATGTAAACCACGACAGCAGCACACAAATTACATAAAACGTTGCGCTCTGCTGTTGTTGCGTCGGCCCGCTGTCATCTGCAGCCGAATGACGCACACAAATGTCCCAAAAAGCTGCGCCGGTAGCTGTTGCTGCTCATTCTGTTGTCGATGATGACTGCGGCAGACAGGCGAGCGTAATGCCAGAAGAAGAAGAAGAGGAAGCAGAACTTACGTTATGTCTGTAAGCGTGCGACAATAAAACAGCTGCGCTGACGCCAGCAGCACCGCAGCGCTGACGCCAACAGCGGTGCTGCGCTGTCAGCAAAAAAAAAAAAAAAATCAAAAGCAACATTTTCTGTTTAGCGCGCACGTGTGTGCGTGTGTTTGTGTGCTGTCCATGTGTGTCCATATGTTAGTGCTTGTTAGTGTATTGTACCTTTGCCTTTGCCAAGTTCAAAATTATTTAAAACAATTAATATTCATTTTGCTTCAACATTTTCAATTAGCCTTGCCCACACCATTTGTGCCCTCCTTAAATGAAGGTGTCAAAAAATGCTGTCATAAATTAATAAAAAACGCCAGGAAAAGAGAATCAGAACAAGCGCTAAATGATTCGTTACTGATTCATTTAGTGTATAAAGATGTTCGTTATAAAAATGTTCCATTTAGGATAATTAGAATCCCACTTAAGATAAAAACGTAATATGTGAACTGAGAAATCCCCAATAAAAAATTAAAAAAAACAGCAACAAAACGAAACAACGGAACATTTTGGGTATTCCCGTTAAACTGGTTTCTGATTGGCGCTGTTCTGTGCTATCTGATCAGACAGATCAATCGATATGTTCATATCGAAAATCTTTTACAACTGTATTGGGTATGCATTAAATTGATTTTCCAAGGAAGTCATTTTTTTTTTTTTTTTTTTTTATTGTTGTCTACACTCTGCAAATGATTGCTGATCTAATCAAGGAAAAGCTCCATTGAGCTTTCAGCAATTGTTATCGGATGCCATATGTGCAGATACAGTGTGTACACACAATTAGTAAATTGCCTGAATTGGGATGTTGTTCATACGCTTTTTATTGATTTTGCATATGGATGTGTTGTTGTTGATGATGATTAACGGTCGAATGGGGTAGGGGTAGGGGTAGGGGAGCGGACAAAGACTGCGACAAAAACAATATGTGCAGAGTCCAAGCAGCAAAAGCTCATGGCAAACCGTTAATCTATCAAAGCCACGCTCCATTTACGCCACAGGAGGGAAAGGGAGCGCGCAGGGCGGGGGGTGGGGGGAGCTATCCCACAAATAAGTGTGTCACAATTAACAAAACAAAATGACGCGTTAATCAAGCGCAAAGAAACAAACACACATACGTATGTACAATATATACATACATACATACACATACTTCGTATAGATACTATGTATGTATTCACGTTTGAAGAGAATACAAAGATTAATTAAGTTTTGGGCGATGTTGAGCCACTGTCGCTTAGCCAGTTGCGGATGCGGATGGCGTTTCAATGGTAAATGGTAAATGGCCAAAAGCTGCGATATGAATCAGCTGCTGCCAAAAGTGCGCAATTTCCTATTCGTGTTGTTGCTTTTGCAGTTTGCCCCACTGTTGTTGTTGTTGTTGTTGCCGCCGCCGCGACTGAGAGACAAAGACAAAACCAGCCATAAATTGCAAAGTACCGTTTTGACCGCAGCACTCAGTTAGCATACTAAAGAGTAAAAACAAAAACAACAACATCAAGAATCAACCGTTGTGAGAACGCCCAATTGGGAGAACCAAACGCATCACAGTGGGAGGGAGAGCGCGAGCGCCTCGCGATGACAGCAGCTTTCGTACGTGTGAGTGTGTGTGTGTGTGTGCTTGTAATGAGTTGTGAGTCATGCAGAGAGCGGCGACGTTAATGTCGCGTTGATGAAGGTAAAAATCAACAAAATTATAATAATAATAATGGAAAGTATTAAAAAGAGAGACGGCGTGCATCTAGACAGTTATGTTATGTAGATAGACAGCAGATGATGTTGTTGATGGGCGATAACATGTGGTTAAATGGATTAAAAAAGGCGTGAAGCAGCCCAGACAGCAAGAAGAAAGATAGTGATAGAGCGTCAGGGAGGGAGGTAGGGAGGGGAAAACAAAAGCAAAAGCGTAGCAAGTAAATGAGCCGCAGCCGGAACCTGATGGCTCATGCAAGCGCCATTCAGCTTCAAGGTGAAGTTTTATGAGCGTCGTATTTTTTTGTTTTTTGTTTTTACTGTTGTTTTCGTTTTTCTTCTTGCATCTTTTTTGCATGTGGGTGAAATTGAAAATAAATTGTGTTTGTGTCTGTTTAGGTCAGCAATAGCAATTTATGTATATTAACTACAACAAATTATTGTCGGTTTTTCATAAACGAACTAATTTGAATGTTTTTCAGTGCCACAAAAGGTCCACAGATGCTAACATTAATGAGTTTCACCAGCAACTGAACTCTAGTTGTAGCGAAATTAGCGGACATGTAAGTTAATAACAGGGCACTGTTAAATGTAACATAGGTAGGCAACTGACATACTTCTGTTCTTGTTCACTTTAACAGCGCACTGTAAGTGTAACATAGATCTGTGTTACAGCTTTGCATGGGGGTGGGGGCTAACTTAATAAACTAACATGCATGTTTATATGTCAAGTTAAGTCTAAGCGAAAATAGTTGAAAACAACCTGCAAAAGTTAAATTTATTTAGCACAACATATAGATATAGAGCTAGAATTGTATTTCTCTCCAAATACAGTTACATGCAATTTGAATGTCTGGTCAAGCACAAGTTCAAATTGGACTCCATTGTCATTTTTGGCATCGCTTTTTTTCTTCTTCGAAGCTTGATTCTTGGAAATAGAAATTTCCGTTGACCTCTGGCGCTCTGCCATTGGGGGCAGACCCATTGGCGGAGTCGTGTTCCAAATTTGTAACAGCTGCCAGAAGAGCTAATGGACAAATAATTACACTCAAGAACAAGAGCAACTAACGCTTTTTGGACTGACTACCGTTGCCAGTGTGACCCCCAGAGGGGGGGCGGGGTTTATCCAGTTGGCTTCTTGGCAATTGTTTATACATAATTACCGTCAAAAGAAGAGACAAACGACTTTTGAATACAATCCGATTCGCACAGAAAGGTGGGGGCAGACTTATATAAAAAACCAATACTAAATTGATAACTTGTGTTAAATGAGAACAGAATGAGAGAGAGAGAGAGAGAGAGAGAGAGAGAGAGAGAGAAAGAGAGACAGAAAGAGAGAATTGACATTGAAATGAAGTGAATGTTAATATCAGAATTAGTTTAAGTTTAAAGCCATCAGCAATTAAATGAACAACAATATTTTACTGTGTAGTTTAGCTTGGTTTTCAAAAATGAATTCAAAAAGTATCTTTAAGATACTTTATAAGCAGGCCTTGGCAACAGCCTGAGAGCCAACACATTTCCGCGATCTATGGCATTTCTGCAAACTGTGTAGTTCCTGCTGCTTGCGGCATCCGGTATTAACGTTCTACATCGTTGATCTGGCTCATGTCTTGGGGCTTAAGCTGGCAACAGTTGCAGCAAAAACTGAAGAAGCACAAGAACCAGAAGAAGAAGCAGAAGAAGAAGAAGAAGAAGCTGACGATGATGATGACGATGATGATGAGGAGGAAAAACTTTGATACGCCTTCTGACTCGACTAATTTCAGCATTATCTGAAAGCTGAAAGCCTTTGTCTCTTTGGCACACAACAGCTGTGAATCTTACCATCTTGGGAAGTCATTAAGTGGCCACAGAATGTCAATGAACGCCGTCTGAAGCCAATTGGAGCAACAGGTGTTTGGGCATGGGGATCGGGATCTCTGCTAGATATGATCTCAAGTTCAGTTCAGAGCAGTTCGGAACAGCTGTTGGCGCTTAAGACTCTCGAGGTCAATGGCCACCTGAGATAAGCGCAAGCTTTCAGTGTTATACATTTAACATTTGCCACTGCCAGTGTTGGGCAACTTTTGAAGAGGAAGTAAAGCTCGCAAGCGAAACGATCTAGATATAACTTCAAAGTTCAAAATATTTTGGCATCTCAGATATTTTTGTATTCACATTCAAATATTTTTATGTTAAGACACACAAATTATTATTAAACTTACCCAAAAATAACCCAAAAATGTTCATTAAATTTACATAGAATGTATTCTTAAATAACTTTTGTGTTTTTTGACCATTCGTATTAAAACTTAGGGGCCTAAAAAGGATACTTGCATCGAAAGGGATGGGGGATGGTAAGATAGAAGTGAAAAACTAATTTTGAGTATGTTTTACATACGATTAAAGCTGGCGGGCATTAAAACGCTCAGAATTTACAGTCAATAAGTAAAATTTCGCAACACTGGTCACATATATAGTGTTATAAACTGCAGCAGGAAATTAAATCATTTTGCCAAACGACAAATATCACAGGATATGAAAGAGTCAAGTGTGTGGCTCATCAGAAAGTAACTTTGCCCTGACCAAGAGCTGATAAATAACGAGAGACACGGATAAACTCGAGAGTAAATCACACACACACACACACACTCAAACACACGAAAAAGTGCAAGTAAGCGCATAAAATATGTATGCCCAGTTTATTGGCAGGAGACTAAGCGAAAATGGGGTCAGCTGTTAACTTAAATAATGGCAGTACGGAGCACTTTTTTAAGGGCTTACAAACTTTCTACCGAAGCTAAAGTAAATTATCGCAGCGCATGGAAGTTGAAAAAAAAAAAAAAAATAAAAGAAGATTTTCTATAAGAAAATGTGTTGCAAAGTGTGGCAAATTATTGTTGGAAAGCAGCTGCCAGAGGGTTTTTCTTTAGATATAAAGGATTAAGTCTTGTTAGTTTTTACAGGAATATTAAATCAAATGTATTCAAATGTTTTTCCACTGTTAGCAAACACCTATATAACAGCATTTAACAACACTGAATTGGGTCAGCAGCCTTCAATTTGTTGTGTGCTTAACACAATTTTAACATGGATTTCATAAAATTTGTTTGGACTTTCAATTTGCGAATTGTTCAAATCTCAATGCTAAAAAGCCACAAAACCTCAGAGTTTGTCGCTTGGCGGCATTCAATTAGCCACAGCACCCGCAACCTCCCCCCCCCTTCCCCTTCCCCTTCCCTTTCCCACAATGTACAGTTAGCAACAAAATGCACACAATGAGTCGTTTGAATGACTGGCAAGACACAATATTACTCATTTATGTCGATTTCTTATTCATGCAGTCATATTTTTAGGCGTTTTTTTTTATGTATATATTTTTGTCTGCTTCTTCATTTGGTTTCTTTGTTTGTTTACATCATTTTTTATTCAAATTTTTCGACTTCTTGAAGACATTATTATGCAAATTTGGTCTTATGCCATTGACACTTTGCGCTGTGCGCGCTTTGACAGGTTTATCATCAGTTTCTATTGGTTCCTCTCGCTCTTGCTCTTGCACTCACAAATGACTTGTTACGTGCTTACGCTGCTTCTTCTTGCTTGTTCTTCTGCTCCTCATACATACATATAGTCATTGTTTTTCTACACACACGCACACACTTGCACGCGCGCAGCCAATCAATATGCGTGAGCGAGAGAGCTGCATGCATTAAGGCGACCACAACAAAACTTTACTTAATTCCCCTGTCAGGCAACGTTTGCTCTCCGTGTGTGTGTGTGTGTGTTTGTGAGCGGGAAAGGGAGTGAGAGGGAGAGAGAGACAGAGCGGCAGTTGACAACGCGCCTCCTTCGCTCACTGCTTCTTCTTCTCCTTCACGTTCCTTGCGACTGTGTTCGTGTTACGTATTTTTATGCGCGCTCACTTCTGTCAATATTTACATTTCTAACTAATTATCAGTTCAGCGCACTTTCGTGTTGACAGAGTCAACGCTTTGTTGGGGGTTGCCTTCTGCCTTCTGCCTTCATCTTCATCTTCAGCGCGCGTTGAGTTCATTTAACTTTGCATTCTAAAAAAAAAGAGGCTAACTACTTATTAAATTTGTTTGCTAACGCTTATTTTGGTGCTGGCCTTAATACCAAATTGAGCAAACGCGGAAGCCTTCCAAATCCGTTAATGCAAGCGAACAAACAGCACAAAAGATACATCTGCTAACAGCGCACTGTTAATGCCAGGCACATTAACATCGCAGTAACAGTGCTATGTTAACAATACGCGCTTTGGTGACCTTCAAAATAAACGCTTTTCAGGCCTATTTGCCAGCTGCGCTAAGTTTTTGTGTCTCATTTAACTTTTTTTTTTTTTTTTTTTGTTTTTTAGATATTTTAATTGTTTCGGAAGCCTTGAATTTGCACTACAAAGAGCTTTTAGTGGTTACCTTTAAACAAAAAACAAAAGCCGCCTGAGAAATTATAGTAATTAAAAGTCATAAAACTGAGTAAATAAGACACAAATGTTATTTATCTTTCTTAAAGTCTGGGTTTCTGTTTCGTTTGACCTTTGGCCACATTAAGTTTGTTGTATTTCAATTCTAATTACTTTTGTGTCGTTTAACTAGATTTCTGGAGCACTTAAAGTTAGCAGAGCCTCAACATTAACGTACAGAACATGGGAGAATGTTAATAAAATGTGAATAACATGTTCAAGCAGATCAATACAACAGGCATACATATATCCCAATAAGAATTATACACTGCTTGTTGTTTAAATAGACCACAACAGTTGTCTAGTAAGATGTTTATGGATTTATAGATACTGTTTTGCCAATAATCCCACGGTTAGCTGTTTAGTTTCATAAGAGAAAAGATGTTTAACCATATCTAAAGAGTAGCAAGTAATAGTAGCAAATGGAAAAATGTTAACAACTTACGCCACTAAGCCGCCCAAGAAGGCAACTGGACCGCCGCCAATTAGACGGATCTTGCGATGACAGGAATCGAACAGAGATGTTCTTGTTGGTGCCTGCGATGTGGGTGACATGTTGCTGTGTATGTTATTGTTGCTGCTTTTGCGTCGATTGCTGCTGTTAATGAGCAGCTGTTGTTGTGCAGCTGCTGTTGCTGCTGCTGTTGTTGTTGTTGTTGTTGTTACTGTTTTCCACGCTTGTTGCTCACTTGTTTTGAAATTGTAATTACTTATGTAGTTGTTGTTGCTGTTGTTGCTGCTGCCGCTGCCGCTGCAGTTTTTACTGTTTTTATAATGAGTGTTGTTGTTATGGTTGTTAATGCAACTATTAGACAAACTGTTGTTGTTTTTGTTATTACTATTAATGCTGCGACAGCTTTGATTGCTGCTGCTGTCGTCGTCTGTCGCTGCTGCTGCCGCTGCTGCTGCTGCCGTTGGGTTTGTTGTTGTTTTTGGCTTCTTGTTGCGCCGCAGCGCAGCTGCAAAGCTATAGCTAGTGTGCTCCTTCTTCTTCTTCTGCGGCTGCTGCTCCGCTGTTGTAATTGTTGTTGCCAGCAATAACAAACACTTTTCGCTTTGCTGCTGCTGCTGCTGCTGCTTAAAATAATAATCAGCCGCTGCCCGCGCTGCTCTCTTTGATTTGTCTCCGGCTCTTCCGCTGACGTCGCTGTCGCTGTCAATGGCTTGTGTAGCTTTTGTTGCTGCTGCTTGAGCTTTTGCAGTAAACTTTTGCGCTGTTGTTGCTTTTCGTTTGTGGCGGCCGCTGCTGTCGCTGTACCGAAACCCAGTTCCACAATGTGCTGTGTGGGCGCTCTCAACATTATTCACAGTCACTTTTGCTTTTGCTTTTGCTTGTTTTTGTTTTTTCTTCGTTTTTGATCGTTTAGCTTTTAGCCTGCGGTTTGTTGTTGTTGTTGTTTATGTTTTGCACATTTGTCCGCTGCTGCTTGGCTTTAACATATTTTACACAGTTTTATATCGTTCATTTCTTTCACTTTGAATATCTATCTTAAGTTCAACTTTCTTCTACAAAAAAAATCAAAATTAAGTTTTTCGATTTTTGCCGCGTTCACTTTCAACTTGATTTGCGTTTTTCCTTTTGCGTTTTTCTTGATTCCGAAATTAGGTAAAAACAACAAAACTTCTATCGCGATTTACTTTTAGTCGGCGCTTTTGCAAATTTCAGAAAAGCACGCCCATTGCACAGTGATACGAGTTGTGAGAAAGTGGTCTTATATTTATAGAGAAAACAGAAAATTTAACTGGCAATCAAAACTTAAAGCAAGCAATATTTTCACAATTATAATTAAATTAAGTTCCATTATGCCATAGTATATTACATATACATAAATATATACATATATTGCATATATATATATTTAATTCATAATTGAATATACTAAAAATGAATACAATTTAATTGATCAATTTCGAAATAGAAATAGTTGCCAAATAAAATACAAATTTGCTTTCGTTTCTTTTTAGTATAGTTCTGAACCACTGTGCAACGTTGGACACATTGGTCGATGCTTTATATTCATTATTTAGTTTATGCGTTTATACATATATTATTTATAGTGTTTTTTTATTTTACTTTTTGTTGTTTTATGTGCGTGTATGTGAGTTTTTTCTTCACTTCACAGTTCTCGCTCTCAATCTTGCTCTCTCTCTCTTTCTCACTCTCTCTGTGCGTGTGTGCGTGTGTGTTTGTGTGCGTTGGTTGAGTATGTAAATAAGTAAATATGCATATATGTATGTATTTGTTTTTATTTATATTTTTTGCGAGGTTGCCAAGCTGAAATCCGCTTATGCATATGCATATGTTAATTAGATTTGGCAAAGAAATGAATTATTTGCCTCGACTTCTTTCTAATCTTTTTTGTTGTTGACTTTAACAACTTTTTTCCTTTCTTACATTAATTTATGCAAATGCGCTTGGAAAAAAACTCGAGTTTATAATTTTTAATTGTAAGTTAAATAAAAAGCATTGCTTATTCGGTTTTTTTTGTTTTTGTCTACTTCCTCGCATTAAATTCAAATTCGCATCATCTTCAAATTGTATTATTTCATTTTTGTTCACATTTAATTTAGCCTCGGCACGGCCCAAAAGGAAAGTAAAAGCTGGTGTCATCCGACGCTTACGCAATGAAAGAAACCGGCGAAACGACGAGCCAAAATTAAGACTCATCATTAAAGAAGCCAGAAACCCATAAAGACGCTGGGCACGCAGAGGCGGGGCTAGAGGGGGCTGAATTGCCAGAGGCGTGGCTAGGGGGGGGGGGTGAATTGCCGTAATATACAGAGAAAATGAACAACAACAACATGTCAAAAAAAAAGGCGTCAAAACTGGACAACCTTCACCTATTTACAGCCTAAACGAAGGAAAGGCTACTTTGGCTTTATGCGTAGCATTAATTGGTCACGATATTGCCCAACTTTATGCCAAACATGCATGTATATGCTGCTTTTGTCTCAGTGTAAGATCTTTATGCGGTTATTCAGCTATTCAAATTGTTAAAAAGATTTGACTTTTTTAATGTGCTTCAAATCTATTTGAATACAGAGTTCTTGGAAATACTTGAAATTGAGTTCCAAAAACAGAAAAGAAACCGAAACCGAATCGATTCTTATTCAAAAACACCTGAGTTCGAAGTGAAAAACTTTTGTAAGGGATTTAACCCTTGTAGCGCAACAGCTTTATGTTATTTAGTAGATGTCTATTATTGGAAAAAGATCGATACAATACTTTCCTTACAAACGGGCAAATTTAACTTATTGAAATTGAAATGTTTCCCAAAAGTTTGAGAAAATTGAAACGAGAAAACAAGATTTGAACCAGAAACTGGTCTCACAACTGAATTCACGAACCGAACCGAAACTCAGGGAATTGTCTCGAATTGTAATTCGAACCAGCGACTATTTCTTTAAGGCTTTTCGATATATGTAAACAAAACATTTTTATAAATCTTTGTAGAAGTTCCAAATGGAATTATATCCGGAACCAATATGTTCCACATAGAAACTCGGCTTGCATCTATATAAAATACTTGTTTTTTTTTTTTGAGAAATAGCTTGATTATAATTTCAATCCCATTAGGAACTTTGGTTAAAACTTTCGTATCTTCCCCATTATATCTGCAAGGGCATACATCCAAGTCCACCTTTATAGGGCATTTAATATTGGTTTGGCGAACGTAATCCGTATTTTATTGCCGGTGACTCATTTTGGCCGAGTCATAACCAATTTGATTGTTGCGTAAGCTTCAGCTATCTCCTGTCCACGGGGGGTTATTCCAGATAAATGGCCATATAGACATATTGATATCCAATTGAAAGGCTTTCGTGGAACACACATCAGCGCATGAGTCGAAACCGATTGCGTGGGCATCGCACGAGGTTTACATCGACATCTCTGGAGCTCACATGGCATGTTGCGAAATTCCCCATGTTTGTCAGAACTGAACGCGCTTATCTGAAATTATCGCTTGCATGGGGAGGGGCTGAGCACAGCACAACGTGCCACACCAAAGTGGCAAATTGATTCAATCAAACGGAACAACTGGCCAGCGGCCGAGACTCAGACTCAGCTGGGGGAACACGCAAAGCAACAAGTGCGACGACTATCTGCTAAACGCACACGGAAAAGTAAAAGAAAAAGGCGTGAAAAAACAAATTGGAATTGGAATGGCTAAACGATTTGACACTTGGACGAAAGCTTTCACAAGTTAAAACAAAAACAAAAAAAACCTAAATTATTATACTTAAGATTGGAACGAAACAAATCGAAAGTGTTATACAGTATATCTTAAATTGTTATACTCAAGATTAGAATGAAACAAATCGAAAGTGTTATACAGTGAGCGCTCGAAGAGTAGAACAGACTGAAATTCGAACCCGAATACCGAAAATACATCTTAAATTGTTATACTCAAGATTAGAATGAAACAAATCGAAAGTGTTATACAGTGAGAGCTCGATGATTAGAACTTCCAAAAAACATAAGGCTTCGAAGACCGAAAATATATCTAAACTTGTTTACTCCAAATTGGAACGAATCAAATCGAAAGTGTTATACAGTGAGCGCTCGAAAAGTATAACTTCCAAAATACATAAAGCTTCGAACACCGAAAATAATTCAAAACTTGTTATACTCCAAATTGGAACGAAACAAATCAAAAGTGTTATATAGTGAGCGCTCGATGATTAGAACTTCCAAAAAACCATTAATTAACAGACTGAAATTCGAACCCAAAGACCGAAAATATGTTTTAAATTGTTGTACTCAAAATTGAAACGAAACAAATCGAAAGTTTATACAGTGAGCGCTCAAAGAGTGGAAATTACTATACTTATTTTTCTAATTAGTACAGAATATATTCGTGTAATAAATATTCTGGTCTATAAAACATGAGGCTACATTCATTCACAGACTGAGATTTGAACCCGGGCAGAAAAAAAATATATTAAATTATTATACTTAAGATTGGTACGAAAAGAAGTATTATACAGTGAGCGCTCGAAGAGTTAAACTTCCAAAAAATCCTAAAGCTCCATTCATTAACAGACTAAGATTTGGAACCGAATACTGTAAAAAATTTACATTGTTAAACTTAGGATTGGAATGAAACAAATGGAAAGTGTAATACAGTGAACGCTCGATGAGTAGAACTGCCAGAATTATAATTAGTATCTATAAATTAACAGATTTGAACCCGGACACTGAAGACTTGCATAGGTCAAAAGACCACAACAAATCTTAAGTCGTTTTATTAAAGTTTAAAGCTTCTGCAATTATTTACTTTACTTTGGACTATAGTTATGTTCTATGAAGCCAACAAAAATTTGGTATACGAATTATTCGTCTAGGATTTGAGCCTGGATCCTCAAATAATAGAATGGTTTCGGGTTTTTATTCTCTGTACATACGAATTTTTGAATACAAAAAAAAAACAATTAATAAAGTGAATAAATAAATAATGGTAATTTTTGAAGCGTTTCAATTTGCGAGCGTTCACTGTAATAGATTTAGATTTAGCCAAAGTTTGCCCAAATAGAGTTGGTTCGCCAATTTGGAAAGACAAGAAAGAAACTTTCTACGAATTTCAATTAGTAAATCATATGCATGCAATTCTCAACTTGTTTATGTCGCATTCGAATTTGTGTTTCCATTTCCAGGCACGTTACAGGTCGGGTCGGCATTAGGCATTAGAATTAAGCCAAAGTTAGCAGCCATGAAAGTTTCCAGAGAAAAGAGCCCCATGTATGCGGGAACTGTTAATGATGATGTTGATTTGGACAGCAGAAGAAGCAGAGCTGAGCACAGTTAAAGAGTTCGGTTCGTTGGTCTCATTTTTTTTAATGCACAACTCGACAAATTGACACCACTTGAAATGGGGCGGGGAGGGGAGGGGCGTGGTGCTTGGGGCGTGCGCTTCTAGAATTTTAAAATGAAAGTTCGTGCTTATTCACGGTTGAAAAAGCATGCGGAAATCTGGACGCACAGCTCACTAATAAATCGCAGCTTAAAGGCAAAGTGAAAAACCACTACACACACACACACACACACACACACACACACACACACACAAGGTATAAAAGTCTAGAGAAATAATTATATTATTTTATGTGTGTTTTTCCTTGGCTTGGTTTTTTCTTATTTTCTTGTCGCTGTTTGCCGTTTTCCCCGTTTATCCACAGCAGCTGTCGTTTTCTGCTGGGGCATTACGCTGCATTTTCAATTAAGCCAAGATGAAAGTTTTCTTCTATGACTTCTGCTGCTGCTGCTGCTTCTTCTTCTTCCTCAGTCTTGGCAGTCACTGGGAAGGGTTTACTGCCGTCAAGTGCGAGTGCACAGCGAAGCAAGACATCACATGAAGTGGCAAGGTTATGCGTTGTGAATAAGCAATTAGCTCTTGCGGTTCTTTCTGTAATCATCATCTTTATCATCATCATCATCATGACCGGCAACATCATCTTTATCACCATGAAGATATATGTCTTAGCCGTCTGCTCTGTTGGCTTTGGGGTCACGCACAACGAATCGCAGCTGAAGCTGAAGCGCATCGAATGCATCTCTACATAAAATCGCACTGGAATATCAATGATTTCTGCGTGTATTTGTGTGTGTAGATAGAATGTGTTTCATTCTCAATTCCCAGGGAAATTTATCGATTAATTGAGCTATCGATATGGGATTTGTCGACAGTCATTTTATCGATAGTAAAGAGATGCTGCCTAGCGGTTAAAATCGATACTTAAGTTATTTATCGATTCTTGAAGCTATCTATGTATATGGGATTAGTCATTTGTACGTTTGTTTACTTTTAAACTTTGCAATCATGTTACCGATAATGAAGAACAGCTGCCTATCGATTTTTTAAGTTATTTATCGATTCTCGCATCTATCGATATGGGATAAGTCGATTACACATGTGTTTTCTTTTAAACATAACAATCATGTTATCGATAGTAAAAATCTGCTGCCTATCGATTGAAATAGATGTTTAAGGTATTTGCAGTTACTGCTAATTTATCGATTGTTGGAGCTATCGATATGGAATTAGTCGTCAATCATGTTATCGATAATAAAGAGATGCTGCCTATCGATTAAAATCGAATTTAACGTATTTGCAGCTTCTGCTATATTAATCGATTGCCCTGTTGTCTAGTGAAAGGATGATTGAGTAATCGTTTATCGTTTATCGCAGTGGCTTCAGCTAAAGCTTGATTAATCGGTCCCTTTAAAATTCCCAATCAGTGTGCTCGCAGGAATTTGATCGAGAAACGTAGCTGCCACAGTCTACGCTCGATCAATCTCTTTAATTGAGACACGTCGCGAGTGCTCTCAAGGCTTTCGTAGGCACTGCCCCAAGCAGCGATTGCCTCAATTTTCACACTCTGAAGGCCGAGCGCGATTAGTGTGCCACGTTCACATATCGTATACTACACATAAATGTTGTTTGTGGATCTCAAAAGACAAAGGAAAAACGTAGAGGCAGGCAGGCAATCGGCAATCGATCTGCACACTCGGCTTTTTGTATCTACGTGCAACTGTTTGGGAGGAGGGGGAGGGCAAATGTAACGCAATACAAAACCAAATGAAATGAAACTTGAGCGATTGCAGGGAGCGCAAAGTTCTCACGGCGAATTACACAAAACGCCGCACATCACGTTTTCAGCCACATATCCCCCCTGCCAAGCCACGATCTGCTGCGACTCCATTCCATGCCGACTCGAACCAAGCCAATCCAATCCAATTCACTTCATTTTACTTCATTCAACGCGAAGACGCGACTCTCAGGCTGTGGCTATAAAATTGTACAAGGCCCCCGACGTGAGAGAAATGCAAAAATGTCAAATGTAATCAAAATAAAAATAAAACAAGAGACATAGACGTAGACGTAGACGTAGACCCACCAAAATTATCGAAAAAAAGTCGAAAAACAATGAAGTTAAAAGTAAGCCCAAATAAGGGTTAAACAATGAAAAATGTAAGTCGCGCTAATTAAGCAAATTAGTGAAGAGAAAAAAGAATAACAAAATAAAAATACATTAACAAAAAATAAATAAATAAAACAGCTGCGGTCAGCGGCGCGTCTGGCTTTTTTTTTTTTTTTTTTTTTTTTTTTTTTTAGCTAGTTTTCGTTGCCGCATTGTCAACACAGCACAGCACAGCACAGCACAAATTTGACCCATAAAATTTCCCACAAAATTATAGTAATTTTCGCTAACTCAATTTGACGAATGGAAAAGATGTTGTTGCTGTCTAGGAAAACCGAGGAAAAGCCAACAGCGAGAAAAACAGACAACTGTGGGAGGGGGGGATTAGCCGGTCGCCGTGGGAGTCGATTGCAAAAGTAGCCGAAAATTAGCTAGAGAAACGAGAGAAGAAGCAGAAAAATCAGCGCAATTTTCACTATCCAGTTACCCGGCGACCATCTCCCCCTCCTCCCACCCCCACCCCTCGACGGGCTGTGGCAGATGCCGCATAATTATAGAGCTTGAAGCAGTCGACATGGCAGCTGGCAGCGTTCGCTGGTGGGCGGCCATTTGGACAGAGCCAGCAGCAACAACAACAACAACAGCAACTAAAAAAGCTAAACAAAGCCCTCTAAAATGGACTAAGATCCAATGGAGGCTGCGTCATGGTAGAGCTCATTGAGATCTTGCGGGGCGAGCGTAAAGTTTGCGTTTATATTGAACTTAGATATTAGTCCAAATGTAATATTTTATGCACTGACATATACGACGAATAAAAACGAACTTTTTAGTAGTGTAGATATCTGAATTGATTTCTGATTTCACAATCCATTTATTCACTCGAGATCGTGCCATTCCCGCCTACCGATAGACTTACGTTAATATCGATTGTCAACATGAAAAGTCCAAATGTAATATGTTATAGTCTGACGTATATGTATTCCATTAAAAGATGTTTTATTTCAAAAAATCAGACTTGATTTTATAGGTTTTATTGCATTGTGCCTTACGACTAATAAAATCGAATTTTTAAGATATCTGATAGCCTAATTCCACTATCAACATTTCTTACATTTTTTGAGAATGTGAAGTATGTTGCTTGTACGTTTTCCCATAAGAAAACACATTTTACACATTTGCAAAATAATGTTGGTATTCGCCCCGAGTAATTCGTGTTTTTTGCAATGATTTATCGAATTTCGAATCGATGTTATGGAAAAAGGGAGAAATTTTTACTAATCCCACACATTTTAACATTTAAAGATGATAAAATCTCGCACAGTCTATTAAATGGAGCTCCTACCTCGATGCCGTATTATTTGAACTTTGGAAGGAAAACTTTGCGGTACTTTGGTTAATCAAATCAATGCGATCAGCTGTTTACTTAAAGAAGCAGTATATGTTACCGACAACTCACACTTGCTAATGGAATCGCAGAATGTGATGTTTGTAAATGTAACAAATGTTGAGCATAATGGAATCAGGCTATGAATTGGTTTTTATTTAACAATCTATTCGCGATCGCACTTTCAAGCTCTATCGCTAGATAAATATCAATTACATTTATTACATACGGAATTTTGAGAAATCAAAAATTATTTATGACCCTTTTGCTATTCAGAATGCAGTTTTAGTTGTTTTACTATAAAATTTTACGATGCAACGCTTCGTGATAGAAATGTTTAGCTTTTTTCTCTCTTAATTGAATGCAGTTCCTGTGAAAGAATAACAATTTGTCGACTGATTTCCGGTTATTTCATTATAGTATCGAACCACTGTGCGTTGACGTTCTCGTCCCACAGTTGTGGGAGTCTAGCGCCGTTTGGTTTATTGTTTTTTCTTGTTTTTAATGTTAAAAACTAGGCAAAAGACTCTTATGCTACACGCTGCCAACCGCAACATTTCGAGTGCTTTTGTTGTTGTTATTTGTTACGAATACGTGCAACACAAGTGGGCAGGCGGCGGCATGGAAAAAAACGCGATTGCAACATGGATTTTTTTCCATCTTCTTTGATTTTTTGTTTTTGTTGAGGATTTTGACATTTTTAGCCGCTAAGCAACAAAACACAAGTAAGGGTACACAAGTGCACGACTAGTTGCTACCCTGCATTTAAATGTGAACCAGCTCGACATATCAGTAAACATATACATATGTATATGCTGTTTATATATACATATATACTTTGAAAATCGAAGAAGCGTAATTTTGCCGGCACATTTGCTTGCTACAGGGTATCAAAAGTAACAGACATATGTACAAAAATACAGTATGCAGCTCTGCCTAACTCAAGTGCTCTTTCGTTCACTCTCCCTCGCTCGCACTCTCTCTCGCTCTATTGCACTCTTGTTACTATGGCTGCAGCGCATGCATGAAGCAATTAATGACACATGTTACCGTTAGAAATATGAAAAGAGCACGGGATAGCGGACTGACCAACACACGCACACACACACATACACAAACACATATTGCCCGAGCCAAAGAGGATATGAAATGAGCAAAAACGAGAGCGGCACTAATACAAATGCCAGAGCCAAAAACGGCTATAGCGACAGCTGAATAATAAATTTAGCACAGCTCTTCGATTTTTTTCGCCTCCTGTTGTTGTTGTTGTTGTTTTTTCGTTGGGTAACAACGACAGCTGAGCGCTGAGCTGACATTGACACTTTTCGTCGTTTGCTGGTGGCGCAGAAAACTCATTTCAGGTTATTTATAAAAACATAATATACAAAAAGCCCAATACAAAATAATGCACAAATAACTGCTCATTAAGAGAGAGGGAGAGAGGCTACAGCTGAAGACCCAAAATGCTTCAAATCAATTGATAATTCCCATTATTCGTGAATGTATGTATATACAAATGTATGTATGTATGTATGTACATATGTACTTGCTTCGGGTCAAAAATATAACCTTGCTGCAAGCCTTTGAAAACAATGCTTGTCCATTGTACCGAGCTTTTACTGTACAAATATACGTATGCATACCTAAACTTTTGCTCGAATAACGGAAATCAATAAATGACTTTTGAGGTTAGGATAGTGGCGGGCGCCCACTTCCCGAGTCATGCAAATATCAGCTGTTGTTTTTGTCATATCTAACCACAGTCAACTTCATGTGAAGAGTGCATTATGGCCGTATGTATTTATTTACATACAATTATTTGCAATAATGTCTTCACTGTTCCGTTGTTTCTCTTTCCATGTTATTTCTCTGCTCGCAGCTTGTCAAACGAACCACGAAATCAATTCCAATGGCCATCCCCCCTCCCTTTCGAATAGGCTTATAAAGCGCCCAATTTCCGCGTCGCATTCAACGCGCTTAACCTTCAACTCGCATTGAAGTCAATTTGCTGTTTTTTTCTTTTTGTTATTTAGTTTGGTTTTATTTCTTTTGGTTTTTTCTTTTATTTTATGTGTGTGCCCGCCCGCACCGCAGCGAAGCAATTAAATCACAAATTTATGAAGTGATTCTAATATCACGTTGTCGAGTGTACGTTGAATTTCCATGCTCGCATTTTGAATGAGCTTAATTGTTGACGATATTCTGTAAGTGTGTGCGTGCGTGTGTATGCGTGTATATTTAAGTCGCGACCAGGCAAAGCACCGTTAAAGGTCAAACGAGCATTTAGCCAGAGACGAAAAAGGAGACAGAGACAGCGACGAGAGGAGGCGAGGCGAGGCGAAACGAAACGAAACGAAATGGCAACACACAGCAAATGGAAACTGAAACAAGCAAGTCACACACAATCAATGCCCCAGCCCCAAGACTCTCTCTCTCTCTCTCTTTCGCTCTCTCTCGCACCTCTCTCCCCCTCCTTCGCACGGTCTAGAGAGCGAGTCTTGAATCGTAGTAGAATTATTACTATCAAAAGAAATAAAAACTAGTTTCCCAATATCAAGTCAACCTGTGTTGTTGTCGTCGTCGTCGTCGTTGTTGTTGTTGTTGCAGCTGCTCTTGCTTGGATGACGTGAGCGAAGCAACTAGAGATGCGCCTTTTAATGAGACGATTCAATTGGCGTTGCGATCAATCGACGGGAAAGTCCCCGTTAATTCCTGAATAGCGGGCGAAATGATAGAGCTTAAACGGAAATTTCGCACGATAAGCTAAGCAACAATTTAAAATTAAATCGAAAAAGTTTTTTAAAAATATTGTGAAAAGCCCGCAATCAAGGGAGAGGGAGAGGTAAGGGAAAACAATAAAAACAGGAATAGATAGAAAAATGATTGAAATCTAAGCTTTAATTTAATTTAAACTGTTTTGACTATTTTTGTTAATTAAAGGAATTCTCTATTAAAGAAATATATTCTGGTTTCTTGTACAACAAAATGTAATTAGAGCAAACAAATAGATCAATTATCGAAATTATGATACTAAAAGGGACAAGTATATTATCTAACTATATTATATGTATTTTGGACAAATACAGTACTTTTACTCGACATAGTCAACCCCCCAACCCCCACCCACTCTGAAGAAAAGGGCATTCAATTTCACAACATCCTCAGAGACAAGCGAGAAACAATCGATTTTTGCCACACTGTGCCACACACGCTGCGGTACGTGGTGACGCATTTGAGAACTTGGCGCTTCTTGAAGTGGCTGCAACGTTGCACACTGGCTTTTTTTATGTTTTTTGTTAAACACGTATAGGCTGAGGGTTGAGGGTTGCCACCTGACAGCATGAATATGAGGGGTTGCTGCACAGCGGCGGCAGGAAACGCGTCCGGCAAGGAAGTGCCATAGAGCAGACACCACACTGCGGCAAAGGAAGTGGTTAAAATAAAATATAAAAAAAAACCAAACAAGCGACAAAACGCTAACAACAACAACAACAACAACAGCAAAGTTATTAAGCGCTGCTGGCGCTTGCAGATGCTGCCGCTGCCGCTGCTGAGTTTGCTGCTTACTGGTTACAGTTACTTGGCAAACGCAAAAGCTCGATGCGCCGTAACAGTTATTATTGTTGTTGTTGTGTGTGTGTTGGTTTGTTTGTTTGTTTTTGTTGCTGTGCCAATTCTAAACGTTGCATTGGCAACAGTCGCGCTTCGCCGGTTTTGCAAGCTGCTGCTGCTGCTGCTGCATTGCGCGTAATCAGTGAAGCAACAAACCGTGGCAACAACAACAACAACAACAACAACAACAACGACAACAACAACAACTCCAATAATAAAAGTTGTAATGCGGCTACTGCTGAAGAGGCAGCTAAAAAGTTTTTTTTTTTTTGGTTTTTGCCCGTATACGTATTGAAAACTCGTATGCAGTTAGCTGTGAATGACACAGTTTACACTTAAACAAACTAACGCACACACAGACACAGACACAAGCAGAGACACACACACTTACACATACACTGGACGTGGAGTGAACTCCTTGCTTACTTGTTTTTTTTTTTTTTTCTTATAATTGATTATTTTCAGGACTCGCAGTAATTTTTTATTGACTTTTTATTGTTATACTTTTACAATTCACAATGTTATTGCACTAAAATGTTATTTGTTGTTAAAACTGCGCTGCTGCGCGCCTCAAAACAATGTCAAACGTAAAGTCACGGAGTTTCAAACGGTGACCCGACGACGGAGACGACGGAGACAGCGACGACCGTGCGACCAAACATGCCAAAGGAAATTTCTATACTGAGGCAGGCAGCAAGACTTTGACAGCTGCTGCCTGACTGACTGACTGACTGGCAACACAAACAGACACTAATACATATGCAAACACAGAAGCTGCCGAACGAAAGCAGAGCATACAGGCAAAGATGACGATGGCGATTGTTGTTGCAGTTAGTTTCTTTTAATGCTGTTGGCTCGAAAGCGTCGCAGTCGCTGTCGCTGCTGCCGCCGCTGGACGCATACACTTGCACACATATATGTATAGTGTTAACTGGTTTTCTCGGAGAGCAAGTGAGAGCGAGCAGTAAATGTTTCTTTGTGTGCTTTGCATACAAATGCGGCAGTCCATCATGACCAGAACATATGCGTGTATACACATACATGACACACAACCACTTGTTTGACTCTCTCTCTCTCTCTCATTCGCTCTCCGTACGACTTACTCTCTTGCTGCGCTGCGTGCCGTCGCATCAGCTGAGCCGTCTATACACACAGATAATTGTAATTTTTGCGATACACTAGCTCGCTCTCTCAGCAGCTGACAGCAGACAGCGTTGCCAGACTACTAGACCGCTTCACGGGCAATGTAATAGTAGTAGAATTTAGTACCATTTTTCAAAAGGGTATTGATACCTTTTTACTGCAGTTTACGGTATAAACTTTAATGTAAGATTTTGAAATTGGGAAGCTAGCTTAGATATGCTTGTATTCCAAATATGTATGTGCATATCCAATTTATTCAGACTCTATTCTTTGACCTTAATTTACCTTTGTAAACGTTTGAGTTGCACTCATAGAAGCACTTACCTGTAAGAAAAAAGAAATACAAATATTTATATTAGTTTTAGTATTTAAGAAATTGAATAAATAAGAGCATTAAGTATGCTATTTATTATCAGTTACCAAAGCAGGACTCAACAAGGTTCCTGACCCGCATATAACTTTACCTAAAACCTTTGTAATGTCATTAGCACCCTCCCATACCCTTGTGTGTAATTATCACACGCTTTGTGTGTGTCATTGATAAGGAGAGAACAGAGAACAGAGCACAAAGAACAAACAGAATAACACAGGAACTGCATTTGGATCACGACTTCCACGGAATCAAATGCCAAAACCAAAAAGAAAGACGCGCCGTCATTCAAGACAAATACAGGAACAATAACAAAAACAACAAGAGTCCAGGTGCCGTCGGTAGTTGGGCGAGCCAAAGAAAGAGAGAGAGAGAGCATGCTTGTTCATTGGGCAATTCGTTACGATCTTTGCGTTGTGTCTCGCTCTCCTTCTTTCTCCTGCTGGACAGTAAACACCTGTGACCGCCCGCATCGCAACTGCTGTGCACCCTGCAGTCGAGCCGACCCGTCCGTAAGTTCATTTGCACTTCGAGTGTTTTTTTTTTTTGGCTACTCTTTGAACACACGCACACGCGTATAAGCACACATGTAGTTGTGCACTGCAACGGCGCTGCTTGGCTGCTTTCTAGCGGTTTCATCAAGCAAACGACGACGTCGACCGCGACGCCGGCTGCTTTGTCGGCTCAGCAAGCAATTCGCCATTATTCGAATTGCTTTGCGCTCATTATTTATTGCAGCGACTGTTGCAGCCTCGTTGCAGTCGACTGCAGACAGCCAGCAATCAAACGGCACACGATCTATCTAAATACATACATACATACATATGTATGTATGGATATCCCTTTCCTTGGTCTAAGACTCTCTTAATAAAAAGGAAAGAGCACCCATTTATTGCTTCATTAAAGAGCCTGAACTTGCGTTTATGGAGAAAATATTATTCCCAGGATAATCAACAGCTTGCTTGTTGTTGTTTAATTTGAGCTACAAAATATTTACACGTGCCATTTAGATTATTTTCTAATTGCTTTTCAATGTAAATTTCCTTAGTCTAGTTTTTATCGACAACAATATTTATGTCTGTATGTATGTATGTAAATATCTCATTAAGAAAGTAATACAGCCTAAATTAAATTGCATTGAGCGTGAGAGAGAGGCAAAGCGTTTATTTCCTGCTGGGGCTGCTGACAATAACAGCATCAACAACAACAGCATAAGTAAAATAAACAGCACTCTCTCTCTCTCCCTCTCTCTCTCGCGCTCGCTCACTCGATCTGTGCTTTGTCTGTATTGGTGTGAGTTGTGTTTTGTTTTTGCGGCTTGTTTATTTGTTGCTTTTTACTAATCTGGCATGTGTTTTTCTTAGCTTGCGGTGTGGCAGCGCTGCGGCAGCGACGGGAGTTCCGTTTAGTCGGTCACGCCACCACACAAGCAACAACAACAACAACAACAACTGCTTTGGGTCATGCGCACTACAAATGACGTCAGATGTAGCCATCAAATTTGGAAGTGCGCAAAAAAATGGAATAAAAGAGCAAAACTATGAATTTTATGAGGCGCCACAAGCATAAACAGACACACACACAAACACACGCGCACATACACACACACACACACACATTTGTGGCAAGGCGCTATGTGATTTATGCCTGTGTCGCGCCGTTAGCCGAAAGGGGGGCGTGACACTGCGAGCGCTTATTAAATGCGTCGTAGGTGTGAACCAGCATTGACCCACCCGCCCCCTCCCCCCCACACAACCAGCCAGCAGCTAGACAGTTGGCCACTGCGGGGTTTCTTTGCGAATGGAAACCATATAAAGCAAACAGTGGGCGACTAGAGACATTGGAGAGAGAGAGAGGGTGTGGGAAGGGGGTGTTAGGGGACTGCGGTAAATGCGCAGTAAGGCAGGACACACGAATTTTGCAATTCCCGAGAAACAGTAATAAGAAAGAAACAAACAGAGAGAAAAAAACAATAACAACAGCAATGCTAATGGGCAGCAGCCGAAATAATTATCAGCTGTTTTTGCATGCGAATGAGTAAACAGAAGTAAACGATAATCGCAGCCTTCTCGCTCTTACACACTGCTGCCCTTGCAATAATTTGTTCTTGTTGTTTGTGCTATCCAATTGACTTGGAAGCAACGAGTAAAAGTGCTCCAATCGAAAGTGCACGGCTGGCAAATACCCTGTAGTTAGACAGAGAGACTCTGCTTAATATAATAATGAAAAATTATAAAAAAGGATCAAAACTACGACTACAATCAATTTTAATTTATCAAAATCGCATAAAAGATGGAAATAAAAATGAGCCAGGCAGTGAGCGAGAGAGAGAGAGAGAGAGAGAGAGAGAGTTTAATAAACATAGAGAAGCAGACAAAATAGAGAGGAAGCGAGGGACTGAGATGAAAAGTAAGTAAAGCTAATAGAATATTGAGGGATAGGTAAAGACTTGATAGAAAAAAGTTCTCAGCAATTGTTGATTTGTTAAAAATCGCATAGAAGAGCGTTTAAAAGTAAATAGGGACTGTGCACAGTGGAATCTGATAAGAAAAACTTGGTCAAAAATCAAGTTCTTCCGTGAGTGTAAAACATCATGACGAATCACAGTTAAAACAAGCAAAAATATTTGCTAAAGTGCAATTAACTTTCACAAACTCTGGAGCTTTTTTACGGCTTGGCCCGTTCCCTTACCCTTGCCTTGCCCTCGAGGCTTACCGACAAAAGCATGTGACCGTTTCCTCCACATCGAGGGGCAGCGAGAGCTGAGGCGAGGCGCCTCCAGCTGCGCCTGCAGCACAAGTGCCTCCATTGTTATTGTTATTGTTGTTGTTGTTGACATGACGCGAGGACGAGGAGTGCAGGAATGTGGCCGCAAATGTCGAGGACAGCGACGAATGCGCACTGGCTGAGGCGCGGGGAGTGGCTGCAGCAGCAGGCGTCGACGCACCATCCTCGGCCAGCGGCACCGAGGAGTAGCGCACGAGTATGGCACGGCTCACCCGATTGCCGCCCGTCAGATTCGAGATGGCCCAGTTCATGACCAAATTAAACGGAACGGAACCGAACGCGGAACGGACCAGCACCAGACGCGTGTGCGGCCCCAACGACAACTGCGACGGGCCTCCGAAACGGCCGGAGCCAAAGAAGAATCCGCAGAAAAAACCAACCCAATCCGACCTGCGCCCCTCAGCACCGCACCCCCCTTTGAGAATTGATTTTGCCCTGTGATTTGTCAACGCTGTCAATCAATTCCGGACGTGAAGAGTTGCGAATTATCTGTCTCACTCGCGCTCTCTCCCTCTCTTTCTCTCTCTCTCTTTCCTACACAAGCCCGGGCACCGTCTAATTTAATTAGAGTTGTGCTAAGTGTGCCTCAAGGTCGCGACCGCCCCCCCTCAACGCCTCGAACGCCTTCCGCTTCAACGCAGTTGGTGACAACCCTGCCTTATTTATATATCGTACATATAATCGCAGCTAATTGCATTCCCCCCTGAGATGTCAAATTAACACTAGGCTACAAACATTTGGATTCTAAGCTACATTTTCCCCGTATCCTTCTTGAGATTGACACAGCCAAAATTTGGTTTCTCTAGCTCTTTTTGGAAAATTTTGGAAAACTATCGATAAATACTCTTCTTATTATTGACAGATCTTCCTTGAATCTACAATTATGCAGATGTGCAAAACTGAATATAAATTGGCCGTAATATTCCCCGGCCTTGTCCGTAGCATACATCTTTTTCACCTAGCACTTACCCGTGCCGTAAAGTCCATGGAATAAAGAGCCAAAAGTTGGAACAATTTTGAGAATCTTAAAGCCGAAAAATAAACTTTCTCTCAATAAACCTTTGACCCAAATTTTTTATCCAAAAAGGATGGATTTTGCGAGAAATGTGAAACACGACTCAAATAAATTGTCACAAAGATATTTGAAAATGAGTTTGAAGCCAAACGGAGGGCAAACTTAACACTATCCTACAAAACTTTTTGCCAATTAACCACTGTTGCGAATGGAATTCCCAACATTTTCAATCTGAAACACGTATTTTAAAGGTTTCAAATCGGACAAAACTTAAAACTTCGCCAAAAATACTATTAATCGCATTTTCACCGAGCATGCTTGGATTCTCAAAAAGTGTGAAAGTTCGCGAACCAAATCTTTGATTCCGCATTTATGCCAAGGAGGTATGGATTTTCTGGAAAGTGTGAAGCACCCCGCAAATGAATTGGAACAACAAGTTTTGGGCGAATTGGATAGTAAGCAAAAAAGTTTGACACAAACGTTTTTCGCGATTTTTCCACACTTGCAGGTGGATTTTCCAAGTATCTGTCTTAGCCTGCATCTCTGAATTTCTACCTCTTAGAGTCAGTCAGTTTTCTATTTAGAAGATAGAGAAAACAATACAGGCTGATCACCTTGTATGAAGCTGAGGGCAAAGCTAGAAATGACAAATTCACCTACCAAAAACATCTGAAATCGTGATTACTCTATATGATATTAAAAGAAATTTCGCTATTCACTTTTTATATTCATTTGAATAAACGCAATAAATTATTGGAATCCTTGAAGGCCTCTCTGACTAGGTTACACCCCAGAGAAGCCGTATTTAAAGTTTCCTCCAGGTTTGGGAGATTCAAGCTGATCAATCGGATAAGTTGAAGGCCAGAAGCTACATTGGGTGTATTTTCTGATGATCCTTAAAAATGAGTTTTAAACGGATTTAAAATGAGTTTTAAAGTCAAAAAATTTTTTTCGAATAGTATTTTACTCATTTTTCAGGGGTGAAATTGCCAAAATCGCTGAATAAAGTTCTTATGTTGGCCTTTTGAAATATGCTTAAAGCTTAACGAACGCAATCAATATCCGCCAAGGAGGGGTGGATTTATCGAAAAGCATGAAACACCTTTCAAATGAATTCGAACAAAGGTCAGTGAAAATGAGATCGGATCGGATGGAAAGCAAAAAAGTTTCATACAACATTTATTCGTGAGTTTTCCCGCATTTGCGGATGGGATTTCCGAAAGCCCAATCTTAGCGTGGATTTGGATTCCATTACGTAATTACAGCAAGAACTTCGGCATCTCAGCTCTAACGGTTTCGTGCGTTGATCACCAAAATGTCAGCGGGTGACAAACAGTTATATATATCTACATATGTGTGTATGCATGTATGTATACGTGTGTATATGTGTGCATGCTTAGTTGATCTATGAAACTGTTTGTTATTGTTGTTGCCATGTGTTTGCTTTACATTTCGATTGTAGATTGCGGGGTAATATTGGCAAGTTCATTAAACCGGTTTCGCTTATCGCGCTGCCGTGGCCGTCGCAACAACAGAAATGCGTAGAAACATAAACAACAGATGATGCAGAAGAACAATGGAAGAGGTGGGGGGGAGGGGATGTAAAGTGTGAGCGAACGAACGAGTATGTGAAGCGAGAATGAAGATAAATAAACGCAATTGGAAATGCAGCGTGGCCTTGATGAATGGACACGAGGAAGCAAAGTGCATAAGTAAATATGCATTTGTATGGGTGAGCATGAATGCATGCGTGTGCATGTCTGCCGTGCGTGTTTGTGTTTATGCTTGCGTGTGTGTGTGTGTGCGCGAGTACATAAAAATCAAAACACTTGCCGTTACATTTGAGAAATCGATAAAAACAAAAATTGGCCCTTTATTGATTTTGCAGCGCAACGATAACAAACACCACAATAATAATAAGAAGAAGAGCAACAACATCCAGAATATCAGTAAATGGAACTCCTCCTGCGATGGCGGCGGCGGCGGCGTCTACGTCAGGCGTTTGGTTGGCCAGACGAAAGAACAACAACAACAACAAACATTGCTTTTGACGGCAAAAAAAAAGGAAGAGAAGAGAGATGAGAAACGAGGCCAATTGGCGAAATGCCAAATGGCGACGAAGCAAAACGCAGAGGACACAAAAGACACCACCACAAGACGAGGCGACGAGGCGACAATGCGACGAGACGACAATGCGAGCGACATTACGTCGCGTTGTCGCTGTTATCGTGTCTTTGGGGCAGGCAGGCTGCACTGACTATTTATAAAAATCATAACTCATTGCGTTTTGATTTCTTGTATATTATTTGCGCTGGCTGCTGCAGCTGATTATGCTTACACTTACCCCATCAACCAGTCGACCGTGTCGCGCAAATACTCCGGAATACGCTCCAGTTTGACGGGTGCTGATCCGACTGCTGGTGCCTTTTGGCAAATATAGTTTTAGTTATTCTGCCAGCGGCTAGGCCAACAACAGCAACAACACAAACAACGGCAACGGCGCACAAGTTTTATCACCTAGCAAACCAATTGACACTTTTACCACTGCAAATCAATAATATAAAAATTTCGTTTAAAACTTTGCACATCAAATTTTCACGCTTCTTCTTCAACTTGTTTTGTGTGAGCCCGATACGTTTCGAACGATATCAATAAGAAATCGATATGTTTCGCGCTTTCGATAGTCACGGCAAATATCGCATGTGCTCCACAGCAAGAGTAAGAATATATGGTAAAATAAGTCTGTCGGAACCTTTTTGCTTATGTATCACTGCACAAATGGAATATTGATGAACATAAAAACTGCCTGGCTTATTACTATTGAGCAACAATTACACAACAGTTGAGTAGTTGTTGCAGCCCTGGTTTCAAGAGCACAGCTGACTGCCACAAGTTTTTGCCATTCGCCCAGAGTCAAACAGCTGATTTAAATATTTCGATTTGTGTTTAAAATATGTTTATAAAATGGATCCCGCCAAGCTGTTAATGCTCTGCGAACAAAACGAATACAATTTGCTCAACTTGATGGACTGGGAAGAGGAGTTTGAGCAAACGGTGGCAGAATTTCGCTTGACCTTTGAGCGCAGGCGAAAAAAGCGTAAGGCGCCGCGCGAATGGGCATTTGTGCGTATAAATATAAAGAAATATAAATAAATATATAATAATTAAGCATATTTACGTATTTCAGCAACGCACTGGCACATTTTGGGAGACAGTGGTGCCGGCTTCCTCGGAGCAACATTTCAAAAATCTCTTTCGCTTGGAAAAACAATACTTTCATGTACTAGTCAAACGGCTGCTGGGCATCAAAAAAAGCGATACCTCGTTCCGGAAAGCAATTCCGATTGATAAGCGCATTGCGATTGCATTGTATACGCTCGGCTCGAGGGCGGAGTACAGCACGGTGGGCGACCTGTTCAGCGTGTCCACCTCAATGGTGGGCAAAATCCTAAACGACTTTTGCCAGGAGGTCAAGCGTGTCCTGGCCCCGGAATATTTGCCAAAGGAGTTCCTCACCCAAAGCCAGCTGGAGGAGTGCGTCCGCGGCTTTGAGGCCCGGGGATTGCCTCAGTGTTTTGGCGCACTCGGTGAGCACTTCAATACGATTATTAACTACTTGGTTTGCAAACATTTCGCTATACTTTCTGCAGGTAGCTGCCACATCGAGGTTAATAACGTGCCAGGAAACTTAGCGGAATACTACAACACACAAGATTGGTATTCCAGGATACTATTCGCGCTTGTCGATCATCGGTGAGCAGCTGAATTGAGTTGTGGCATCAACCTGATCTATATTTAAAGCTTGGTTTCAGTTGCAGATTTCTTTATGTTAACTACAATAGTCCAGGTGGCCGGCAGAACGATGAGGTCTACGAGGAGTCCTCCTTAAAGAGAATTGTACATGCTTCCACATTGCTCAAATCAAATGCAAAGCTAATTGCGGGCGTAAAGGTTCCCGTGCTGCTGCTCGGCGACTCGGCATTTCAATGTTCCACAACGCTGCTGACGCCCTATGCCCATCCGCAGGGGGAGCAGCAAAAGTTGTTCAATAACCAACTGGAGAAGTGTCGACGAGTTGTGGATGAGGCGTTGCGCCAGTTGAAGGCGCGATTTTGCCGAATATCCGAGTGCTTGGATAACCATAGCAAACCCTTTGACATTATATTGTGCTGTTGCATATTGCACAACTTTCTGAATTGCAACAAGAGCAGAATCCTAGAGAGCTGGCTGGAAGAAACGAGAACAGAAAGGGAACAGCCCGTGGCGATGGGCGACGGAATCGTCGAGCAGGCGGACGAACAAGCCGAGCACATTAGACAAGGCATTGGCCAATTCCTAAGCACAATCGATATTAACAAACATTTATTATAAGCTAGCTAAATTAAATTTATACTATTTACTATTTACTTTTTGCTCTTCATTAAAGCCAGAATTTTACTATGAAAGGCGGCATTTTCCGCTGCCATGCGCTTCATCACCTGCAGCCGGCACATGGCAATGCGCTCCATCCGATCCGAGCGATCTCTTTCTATGTCCAACATTGCCGCCTCGTACGGCGTTAACTGGGTCGATTTGTTGAGTTTACGTTTTTTGGGCGCAGGACTTTCGTCGGTAACATATTCAGCTGTTTCTGAGCAGAACTTTGGCTCGCCGAAGTCCAGGTTCTCCAAGTGCTGCTCAACTGTGACCTCCTCGCCGGAAAAGGTGCTAAACGGCAAATCCTCGAAGTCAAAGTGTTCTTCCTTGGTCAAAATCATGTCTGTCAAATGGGCAATGGATATTTACTTAAATTCACTTAAATGTACATCTATCAACAGAACCAACCAGAACTCTGCTCCAGCTCGTTGGACAGCTTCTCGTCGCACTTGGCTTCGCCCAGAATTTTGTGGATGTGCTCGAAGTTTTTCCAGTTTGAGGGCTGGCCCGTTGAGCGCAATTTGTTCAGCTCCTCTCTGTTTTGAAGATAACATTTAGAAAGTTTGTATAGCTTAAGCGAAATCAACACTATTTACTTGTATTTTCTGGTGAGGTTGTCAACTTTCGTCCGCACGTCTTTCCATCCTAGTTGGAAGCCGGCATCAATGAGTTTCTCGGCAATTACCTGATATACTTGCCTGGTTGGGCGTTTGGTTTTCAGATCATCAAGGTGTTGATGCCACAGCCTAAATAGTATTTGCTCATGCGTGTTTATCCAAAAAACGGATGGCTTGCGCTCTTTACTCATTTGATAATCGAATTTTTAGCGCAAAAATCAACAAAATATCAAAACAAAGTTGATTAGGGATGTGCTGCAATGAGAGCAAGAGCTATCGATATTATTATATGCGATAGTTAAGGTATCATCGATAGGAGCGATGGTTGACATACGATAGCTTGCTCCAAAAAGTCGAACACAATTAAAAGCATCATTCACATTTATGTCACAGCTGATTTCGAGAATTACATCAATTACATAAAATGGTACAAAATTATAATATGTCAGTGTAAAATTATAATTAAAACTGCTGAAATAATTATATTTCGTTATTCGTTACATATTCAATTGCAATGCCCGTGCATATGAAACGTGATCCCATCACAAACTACTACAAGACGAGCTCCATTATATTGGCGGGCCTCGGCGTGGCGGCTGTAGGCTTCGCTGGCAAACACCTGCTGCGCCGCATGCCGCAGATGACGTCAAAGTTCAACGAGGCCCTCAAGAACTTGCCCAAGTTCGATGCCGAGAGCATGGCCAATGCCAAATACTACAAAGGCGGCTTCGATCCCAAAATGAACAAACGCGAGGCGGCGCTCATTTTGGGCGTCAGTCCCAGCGCCTCCAAGCTAAAGGTAAGCACTTCAGATGCATTTCTTTCAAGCTAATTCCCAGTATTTGCTTACTACGTGCAGGTCAAGGATGCGCACAAGAAGATCATGCTGCTCAATCATCCCGATCGCGGTGGATCACCATATCTGGCGGCTAAAATCAACGAGGCCAAAGACTTTCTGGATAGCGCGAAATAATTATATGCAGAGCTTTGTAAATAAATTATGTATATAGCTGTAAGACGTAATCGACTATTGTTCCCCCCAATTGTACACTCGGCTCTTCAAAGCTGCAAAGCCCCATATTTTAAGTTTCCCGTAATCCTAAAATATACATAGGAACAATCGCACGAATAATGTGTTCTTGTAAGGGTATTAAATAGTCGGCATTCTCTCGATATTGGTTTCTCTTTAAAATATGTATAATCCGTAGATTTAACATTACGAGAAAGTGGTTAATGTCGTAAACCATTAAGAGTTTAGATAAATATATTTGCATAAACTTAAGCCCAATCGCTTGGTCGAATATAGAATATACATATATATATTAGCAGGTTTTTGTCTAGCTAAATTATTCGAGAAGAAAATGCAGCTCAGGTTAATTCTTCTGTGGGCTCTTCTCATATTGCTCGAGGTCGGAGCTAGCCCGGATCACATTATAACCAATGGCTATCCGGCCGCAGTGGGCCAGGCTCCGTACATTGTGGGTCTGCTGCTGAGGGAGGGCCATGCGGCCAGGTGGTGCGGCGGCTCGATAATAGACCACAGGTGGGTGCTGACGGCGGCGCATTGCACGGATCACATTGAGTCGGTGAGCATCTATTATGGCGCAACTCGGCGCACGCAGGCGCTGTTCCATTTGGTGGTGGGCATCGAGGATATTGTGCAGCATCCCGATTGGCCGGACAGCATTGGCAACGATATTGCCCTGATCCACACCCCATATGTGGGCTTCTGGTCGCTGGTCAATAAGGTGCAGCTGCCGGGCTTTGGACAGCGCAGCGTCAGCTTTGAGAGCCATTCGGTTGTCACCTGTGGCTGGGGCAGCACCTACGATGGCAGCGCCCTGCCCGACTGGCTGCAGTGCATCGATTTGCGCATCATCGGCAATGCCGAGTGCGCCCGCAGCTATGGCACGCTGCCCGCGAGCGTATTGTGCGTGGCCACACCCGAGGGCAGATCCATTTGCGATGGCGACTCCGGCGGCCCGTTGGTAACGCTCGACGATCCCAAACTGGTGGGCATAACCTCCTTCAGCGATGCGGACAGCTGCCTCTCCGTGGCGCCAGCTGGTTTCACGCGCGTCACCCACCACTTGGACTGGATACGTCAAGTCTCCGGCGTGAATTACTAGAATGTAAAGCAACAAATTTCAAATCCTGTAATCCTATCGATTGTGAAATCGACAATCAAGTGACGTGCTTAAAATATATCGATTGTTGCATCGAAAACATGTTTGCTACCTAATATAAATATCGTTGCAAGCAGTCGATATATCAACAAAGCAGTGCTACAAATTTCAAATCCTGTAGTTCTATCGATTTTAAAAACTGTTATCGCAGTTATAGTCAATCGATATGTTGACAAAGAGGTGTCGTGCTCTATCTATCTATCGATAGTTGCATTGAGAGTATATTTGCTAATATAAATATCGTTACAAGCAGACGATATATCAACGAAGCAGTGCAGTTAGCGCATTTCACAATTTTATTTCAATTCGTGTTAACGGGTGCAACAACTGGAAGATTCGTGGTGTACTTGAAATTTAAATGTTTGAATAATAATTCAATTGGCCGTCTGGCTGGCTGGTTCCATGTTGTCCATAACCTCACGGAACTGCACCACAGAGACCAGACCGTTCTGTTCCTGATGTGTCTGCATGAGTTGCTGCCAAATCGTTTCGAAGTCCGCGGTGCTGACAATGTCCTTGAAAATGAGCTCCAACTGCTCTTTGGGACGCAGCAGCTGAAAATCGCTGGGCGACAGTCCGTATAGCAAGGATATATCCGGCGTGAGCAGGTCCTTAACATGCGTCGAGTCCTCATCCAGCTGCTTGGGTCTCGGCTTGCGCATAGCTGGCGCCTCAACCGGCTGCTTGCCCAGATCGGAGCAGAACAGACGATAGGTGGTATCCTTGTTATAGACATTCGCTGGCGTTGTCGATATGTTGCCCGTGGTGGGCAATGGATTCTGAATGGATAGCAAGCGGCAGAAGTCATCGTAGTTGACACGCTCCGTGGGACAGTTCTCGTCGAGGATCATTTTGAAGTGGGCGAGCGTGGTGCGCATTTTGTATATATCAATGTACAGATGCATCTTGTGCATCACCTCGAAGATCTTCTTCAGCGGCAGGAAGCGTGTCTGCTCCTTGTCGCTGTGCTCCAGCACCGAGATCAGATCGAACATATGGAAGTCGGCGCGTTTCTGCAGCTTGTGACGCCACATATTGAGATGGCCCAACGCCTCGATCAGATGCTTATTGCTCTGGCACGGCGAAATATCCTCGATGAGCATCTTGCAGTCGCAGTCGGGCACATAGGTGGGCGTGCCATAGATCATATCGGATGGCACCAAATAGGGGTACCTGGGCGGGCAGGGAAAATTCGGCGTGAATTGGGAATAGATCCTGGGATCGTGGGAACACTCACTTTTTGTACTTTTTACCCAGACGCGGAAAGGTGCGATCAATAAAGTCCATCTGCTCCTTGCTGATGATGATCACGTGGCCAGCGCATTGCTGCATGCAACGCTTCACCAGCTGGCCGCTGACATCGCCTCTGGTGCCCGCTCCGTAGGTGGCATCCTTGCAGAACGGCTGCTTGTAGCTGCCATTGGAAAGGACGAGATTAGCGAAGACTACATTGAAGAGATAAATGCAGGCTGAATGCACCTGCGATTGACTTGCTCTGAGGGAAAATAATGATTATGGCTGATCACGTATTTGTCGTGGAATTTGGCAAATTCGCGATTCACCTGGTCGGCCGGCTTGGGCGGCAGCACCATATCGTAGAGCCTCTCCTTTGATCTCGTCTCGCGTCCGAATGTGCAGCTCATATTGGTGACATTATCCGGCTTGGAGCCCGTCGGTTTCGCCTCACCCAATTTGGCCTGCTTCAAGTACATGTCCTCGGAGAACTTCTCCTTGAAGACGGTGAAACGCGATTTGGATTTCTCGATGGCCATCAGCTCCGGCACACTGACCGTCGGCAGGAACGGCGACTCCCGCCACAGGAGTCCCGCATTCCTCAATTGCTTGCGCCTGCAATCCGTCCGTATCAAGTGATCGGCCACCTCCTCAATGTGCGATATGGTCATGCACTTGCTGGCGCTGTTCTCGTCGTCCACGGGCGATCTCACACCTGCTGCACGGATATCCGCATTGCGATCTCTGAATCGACCTATGTTCATGTTTCTCAACTTGTATTTCCTGCTGCTGATTGTGGGGGAAATATATCAACGTATTTATTCTGAGTCCGTTTCACCAGGTTCTAGTTTCAAGTTTCGAAATGTGACTGCAAATGCTATGCCAAATGCATATTAACAACATTCAACGACAGCGGAATACCCTATACTATATATCATATTCCCAATAACATGAATAGACTGCTAGCAGAAATTAACCGGCGTTGCTCGGCTCCAACTCCAGGCAGATTAAATGAACAATAACAAATTGATCAACAAATATAAAATTGGAGAGAATTCTTGCTGGGTTTGAATCGCCGACTTCCCGCTTGTTGGTCCGACGCTCTGATAACCAAGCCATGCAATATGTTGCGACTCCAAGGAAAGCTTTTGTATAATTCTTGCACCTCCAAGTAATACTCAACGGGATTTAGGCTGGGCGTCAATCTCCAATCAGTTCCCGATCTATCGCTTACTCTAATCCTAAATCTATCAATCTATGTGGATAAATAAATAAATAGTTTTATTATCTATTCAGATAGTTAAGAAAATAATTTAAATAACTTATGCGTGGATTGGCACCAGCCAAACTGCTCGAATAGCTCCTCAACTGGATCATTACGGTTTATTGTACACGGTTATATGGTGCAGGATGCAGGGTGACGGGTGCAGGTAGGTGGATGGCTCATTGCAGTGCATAGTTCTTTTGCAGTATAAAGTCCCAGGTGTCCTTCCAGCGCAAATCGATGATTTCCTTGGCGGACATCTTTCTGGAGCCGTAGCTCAATGGCAAGAACTTGATGAAGACCGCGCAGACGGCGATCAGCCAGAGAAGCAGGGCCAGACGATAGACGCGCACCAGATGCACAGATGCCCGGCTGCGGCTGCAGTGTCTCCGCAGCAGATAGTCGACATGGTCGAGCACAAAGCAGAGCAGCAGCAGCTTGAAGACAAACGCCGGCAGATAGTTGTGCAGAAAGAGCGTACGATCCACAAAGAAGTAGGGCAAATAATGCATCAGATAGCCGACAAAGAAGGTGTCGCCGGCGCCGAGGAAGCGCCTCCACTCGCCGGCGGAGACATCAAAGCACAGGCGACGGCGACGCAGCGCATAAAAGACTAGCAATGCGGCATAGAGAAACAGCCCCGCGCTGGCCATATACCAGATGAGCACATTGCCCAGCAGATAGATTTGGGCGCTGGAGCTGTCGTCCAGCCAGTAGGCGATGCCCTTGTCCAGCAGCGGCCACTCGTGCGGCTGGGAGCTGTACATGTGGCTCTGCACCTGTTTGGCATGCCAGAACATCTTCGTCTGCAGCTCGAGCAGCTTGGCCCAGAACGAGAGCTTGGTCCGTTTGGTGGGAATCATCTCGGCGGAGAGCAGTTGGCGCTCGCGTTCACGCTGATCCTGAGCTATAATTGGAAATGTTTTATTATTTGGCACAATAAATTTGTAGCTTCTGCCACTTACTCTTGGTGTAGCGATGCTCCTCCACGTTCCAGATGGCATCCTGATGCATTGGATCGCGATCGGCGACCACCTCATGCTGATTGAAGCCCCAGCTGGGCAGCTGGCGGCCGCTGAAGCGCAGCGCGGCGCCCGTCGTCTCGTGTATGAGCCGTATCTCCGACTTGATGGCATGCCAGCGATCGCCCTCGGTCTGACGGTTGAGTATCTCGACGCGCCACAGCAGCTCGCCCGCCATCTTGATCTCGTAGTCAATGTAGCAGCTGACCTCTTGGCATTGCGGCGTCATGGGCGCCGCCACGTCGTGCGAGTTCAGCGCACGGCTGGTAATGCCATGCACCAGCTGAATGACATCGCCATGTCGTATGGCATCGGGCTGGTCGCCCACTACCAGATCATCGCGTTCCGGACGCTTTACAATCCACCAGTTGTTCACATCCTTGAACGAGTAGCATGTCACCTGTTGCTGGTGCGACGAGCCACGCTGATCCTTGTACCTCACCGGATACACGGCCGCATGCGAGTGCAGCCAGCAGGTGCGCCCGTGCGTATGCCGCAGCGTTATCTGCGAGCCGTGCACCACAGCCAACGGCTGGCCGCGTGTGATCGACGCCAGGCCGCCGTCTAGCGAGGCCTGGAACGCACTCGTCATGATGGTGTCATGTGGCCCTGCCCGATGCAGCGTCCTTAAGTGCACGTAAAAGACGCCCAGGTAAACGGCCAGCGGTATGCCCACAAACAGCAAAAGTCTGCCCAGAGCGTGCAGCCAAAGCTGGCCATCTATATAAAAGGCAAGGAGCTGTTTTTCAATAGAAATTCAATACAATACAAGACTTAAGATTTCTGTTACAGATCTCTGTTATTGATCTCTCTTACAGATCTCTGTTACTGATCTCAGTTACTGATCTCTGTTACAGATCGCTGTTAATGATCTCTGTTACCGATCGCTGTTACAGACCTCTGTTATTGATCTCTGTTACTTATCTCTGTAACTGATTTCTCTTACGGATCTCTGTTACTGATATCTGTTATTGATTTCTGTTACTGATATCTGTTATATCTCTGTTACTTTCTGCCTGACTCTCCGCTCTGTCTCTCGCTTTTACCTTGTGTCTGCCTCTCATTCTTGTTTTACTTTCATCGTTTTTCTCTCTTTACTAACCATTTACTCTCTCTATTCATTTCTTTATGCCCTCTAAGTGTTTATAGTCTTAAGTCTCTCTCTGTCTCTCTCACTTCTGCATGCATCGTTTAACTGTTTTGCCTCAGTTAGTTTATCGATTTCGTTTTAATAAATATCTTAAAATAATTACAAACTCTTAAACTCTCTCTAATTCTGTTACATACATACTCTCTCTCTCTCTCTCTTCTCATATCTGTTTCCTTGTCTTTAATACATATTTCTTTTCACTCACTTGTCAATGTCGCATCGTAGAGCAGCTTCCAGAGGTGGCGACAAAGCAAATAGCCGGCAAGGGCCAGCGCCAGGAAGCCAACATACTTGACGCAGCCGGCGCAGGCAAGAAAAAGCGCAGCTGCCGCTCCGCTGCCTAGCCAGTTGAGGCTGCCCAGCGAGCAGCGCTGGAAGCGCAGCAGACAGGCAATGCCCACGGTGCTGGCCAGCAGCAGCATCGATTCCATGAGAATGAAACGCGACTGCGTTAGCAGAGCATTGTCCAGGACTACAAGCAGGCCGCCAAGCGCTGCTGCCCAGCGACGCAGCCGCGCTTCCAACAGCAGCTTGTAGACGGCTGGTGCGAGCAGACTTCCACAAAGTGCGGGCACAAAGCGCAGCCAGAAGACGGGCACATTTGACGCATAGGTGGCGCCAATGCGTGGAAATGTGTAGTTGCCATCGTAGCCGACAAAGCTGACAAGGCCAGCTATCAGCTGCTTGCCCAGTGGCGGATGCTGATCGAAGAAGAAGATGTTGCGCATATAGTGCGATATATATTTGCCGTAATGCAGCTCATCGAAGCTGTTTAACAAAAGGAAAACGCAAAGATTAGAAACAGAGAATGAACATTAGAATGTATCCCGCTTCCATTACTTACACAACATGCGGCGGCGTTGCCAGCTTATAGAATCGCGTTAAGAACGCCAGCAGAAAGAGACCCCAGCTGATGAGATCAATGTGCAGGCTAACGGTTAACTTCGCTGCCGCAGCGCTCTCTGGGCTCTGCCTGAGAGGATCCCCAATATTGCACGAGTTGCCGCCGACATCACAAGAACACGAACGCGAACGGGAACGGGAACGCGACTGCTTAGATGCAGAGGTAGGCGTAGGCGATGCTGTCGTCGTCGGTTTAAGCGTTTCTGATGCTAGAAAAGATTGCCGACTCTCTGAGCGTCGACTGCGCTCAACGCTGCCGCGCAATGGTAGCGCCAGCGGGGTGTTCAGATGGCAGTTAATATCGCGGCAACAGTTGAGCATGGTGGTGGCTGTGGTGGGCAGCATGCCATTACAGCATAGTGGTGAAGTTGAATTGCAAGTGACGGGCGCTGGCGCTGGCGCTGCTGCTGCTGCTGCTGTTGCTGTTGCTGTTGCTGTTGCTGCTGCTGCTGCTGCTACTGCACCGACTGAGGTTGCTGAACGGCTGCGAAAGTGAAGTCTTTCGTTTTGTTCGTTGCTTGCGTTTTGATTTTCGATGAGGTTTTCCGCAACATTTTGCTGTTGTTGTTGTTGTTGCTGCTGCTGCTGCTGCTGCTGTTTCGACTTGGAGCGCGTTGTCTTGCGTCGCTGTACGCTGTGGCTGGACATGGTTTCGCAGCGTGAGAATATTGTGGTTGCTTTTGTTATTAGTTATTTGCCAAGTTGCTCGCACTTTCACTTTTCATATGTTGTAGCACACACATACGTGTTAATATACATACATACATATGCATGTATATACAGGCATTAATTGATTTCCGCGTACACTTTTTTGAATTTTATGTTTGCCACGTCTGCCAAGAAACTTGCTGTTTGCGACGCTTTTGCACTTTCCTGCGCCGCTGCGCGGCCACTTGTTGTTGTTTGCTTTGTTGTCTTTGGTTTGCCGTTCACAAATAACATGCTCAAGCGCCCAGCGGCTAAAGAAAGTTCACACACACACACACACACGCACGCACGCAGCGAGAGAAGATCACTAAAAATATATTTCTGCTGTGTGAGCGTGTCGGCGGGGCACGCGCATATCTTAAGTTGTTTTTTTAAATTCTACTTTTTGCTTTGCCTCAATGTTCGGCCACTCTCCGCAATTCGCCGACTCGCCCGTTCAAGATCTCGACGCGCACTGAGACAGCGGCCAAGGTGTCTGCGCAGCCGCAGCGGTTGCTGCTGTCGCTGCCCGTCCTGAGTGCGCAGCCAGCGCTGGAATGCGACCCGTTTGCTGCGTCTGAGCGTGCGTGTGTGTGTGTGTTTTGACTGCGTCTGCTGCCCACCTTGATTCTTAACCCATTTCTGACTCACAGCCGCTCGCTCCCTCCTTTAGCCTGTTAAACGCTCACTGCAAAGGTCAATAAAACAGAAAATGTAAACAACTGTTACTCTGAGACACCTTTTTGGTATAGCGGCTTTCAAGGTAGCACGCGACAAATTGTTAGATAAATATTTGTTAAATCTAGCACATGTTAAGTGGTATATATGTACATAGTTTCTCCTGTGGAGTACTCTTGGAATAAATTGGGTGGATTTAAACCTAAATCTTACTGAGAGAAGCTAGTTTCATTTGAATGTCGACTTCATAGGATTTTCGTATTAAATTTTAATATTTTATAATGAGGATGCCATCTTAAAGATAATCTTAAATTTAAGATCTATTCGAAATAGGTATAAATGAAATTATATGTTGTTGTTTTTAAAAGAAATCTCATGCATAATATTAATTTACCAGGCCTAACGCCACTTGCAGTATTTTCTTGTGCATACTAGACAGTGAGTCACCCTACTGCATATACATGCCCTAGTCGACGTGCTATGATTTCAAATGGCAAAACTGCGCTATACAAATACACACACACACACACGCAGTCACACCAAACCACTTAGAGAGAGAAAGAGAGAGACTTTTATGGAGAGAACATGTTCGATGCGAAACGTTAACGAACCTTCGAACTCAAACTCTTTGTCTATGGCGTAATGGAGACTTTGTCTGTTGATGATGGTTCGGCCTCTGGGGGCGAGAGCGAGACAGCTAGTGGAGAGAGATAGCACAATAGAAGCAGAGTTGGGGCTGCAACTGGAATTTGCTGGACGGAGATAACGGGGGCATTTAGGCGTTGACTGTGCTCCCACTTTTCAGGTCTGGCGATGACGATTGCGGGTGTCTGGATGCCACAGCTGCAGCTCCGAGTGCAACGCGATTGCCAATTGGGGTTTGTGAGTGACTGTGTGTGTGTGTGTGGAGGGCAACACGGCATCCTTGCAACAACGGCAGCACGGCCCAAAAGGAGGCAACGAGTTGAGCTTGTTGCTGTTGGCGGATTGGTTGCAGGTTATGTGTGTGTGTGCCCCAGCCTCGCCGCACAAGTGCAAGGATATTGTCGCCACCAGCCGCCAACCGCCAACCGCCTGGCATGCAACGCAATGTTGCCAGCATCGTGGCCATTGCCTGAGCCTCATTTTCTCTGACAGGGGTCGGGGTGAGGGTGTGGGTCCTGCCGTGTGCCACTTTGGGCAATGTTCGTGGCCGTGGCCGTGGCCTCGACTCGTGCGCTCGTTTCACTCCAGCCAAGGCCAAGCCTGCCAAAGGACGACGTCGCCGTCGCCGTCGCCAACGACGCTGGCAACGGCGATAATGTGGCACAATGACATTGACATTGAACTAGGTCGAGGACGTTCGCCTCTTTAGCCACCGTTTTTGGTTAATGGTAACGTGTCCGTAACCCCAGCCTCCCCCCTTGCTGCTGCTTAACTGTCTTCCGAGTCTGATTATGCCACATGGCCTGCTGCGTGTGTTTATTGTGTTGCAGCAACACGTTCTGTTGCTTCCACAAGGCAAAAGCAAATGCACTTTGGAAAGGTCCACGCATTGCATTAACTGTTGCATTAACGGTTCTGCTTTCGACTCGTTTCATAAATGGGCGCAAACTTGGCTCAAATTTAATGCAGCATTCATTTTTTTTTCTTTGAATAATATACTCAGCAAAGGATTGAAAATTATTTATTTAATCATACAATACTTGTGGCCATTAGTAGTATTAGGCCAGACATTAGATTGTATTAGAAACAAGTTGGGAGTTCTCGACTAGGCTATACCCTGTACCCTCTTCTACCAATACCAAATGCAGCTCGCTGCACAGAATACAATAAATTCGCAATTGTAATGCTGTTTATAGAATTCAATAAATAAATAAATGCATGTAGAAATTCTTACAATTTACGCAATAAGTTTTCTGTTTCCTAACCGAACTTGATGAAATGTTGAATAATAGATCTTATTGTGCTATACAAAAATCGTATTGCCTCAAAATAAAAGATGTTTGACTTGTATATACTATTCTAGAAGCTATTTGTCAAGTCTTGTGACTCTAGCTCTCAAAATCTAAACAATTTTCCTCAAAACACAGGATTTCCATATCGATATCAATAAACTCGTACTTGGCGGGCACTACGAAGACCTACGTTCCAAATTTCAAGCCTCTAACTCTTATAGGTACAGAGATCCTTGCGTTCATACATACGGACGGAGGGACAGACGGATGCTGATCAAGTATCCTTTTGCCTCTTACATAAATTGGTAAAATAACATTATGCCCTTTTTACCCATTTTCAATGGGTTCAGGGTATAAAAAAGCCTACTCTAACCATATTAGATAAATTATTAACAGAGTCTTGTATTGAAATTCATATAAAAGTAGTTTGTTTAATTTAGTTTGTTTCTTTTATTGTATTTTATATGATTTTCAATAAAACTTTTACAAGCCCATTTTGACTTTTTTCAAAGACTCGAAGGGATTCCAAAAGGGACCATTCGATGTAATCACCTTCAAATTAGAATACATGCCATTAAAATTGCTAAAAGCAAAACCAATTTAATTTTGCTCACTTTTTTCTGACAATTCAAACCCAGTTGCACAGTAATTGTCCAATTATAGCCATAAAATATGCATAATTTAAAAAAAAAAAAAATATTAAAATATATTTTTTTATACCACTTTTTTAGTTGGGATTACAGTATCTGAATTTATTTATAAATTAATTGATAAACAATTTGAACTTTTTTAAAATAAATTATAAACATATTTGTTCTCTTATTTTATTTTCCCTTGTTTTGGGGCGTATAAGCATTTTGACTGTCTTCAAGGAGGTGTATCCATCCCAAAATATGGCATCAAATTTATCCACCCCATGATCATAGTATTTGCCATTTAAATTGCTAAAAAAAAAAAAAGAAAACAATATAAAAATTAATTACATATAAATTGTTTTGACAAAGCTATGGTGATCAATACCTGTGTGCACAATGATGGTACCACCAGCCACCACTACGCTTGTCTCGGCTTGCGCAGTTGCCAGGTTCCCATAAGTCATTGTCACGATCGAATGTGGTGAATTTCTGATCTTTGTGGGGTAGCAAGCGATCAAATAATGCACTGCCCTCAGAATTACCCACGGTGATCAAAGTGTATTGGTCCTCCTCGCCAGAAATGGCAAATTGTTCGTATCTTCTGTATTTGATGTCTCCATCAAATCCTTCCATATGTATGTAGAGCTCATGAGGCTGGGCGCGCGTCAAGCGATGAATCTTTTCAAGTCCTAAGAAAAAGTCTCCATCAAAGGAACCAAAACCCTCGCGGTATGTGGTCCAATTCCTGTGGAAATCCACGTTACCGTTGATTCGCTGCTGGATAACCGTCCAGCCAGGACCTGCTGTCGCAGTATCACAAAGTACATCGAAAGGAGCTCCTTGATCCGGACTAATCTTATGAATACCCGGAGCATCAGCAACGTCGGTGCATTCAGCGTAAACGGGCTTCTCTTCACAGCTTTTCAATTTCTTTTCACAAATCTTGATTTCGTTTTTGAGTTCGGATATTTGTTGGGCCTGTTGATCAATTGACTTCTTTTGTTTCTCCAGCTGCTCTTCATAGTCCTGGATTTTCAAGGCATTGGAATTGGTATTGGGTTTACTCATTTCCTCTTTTATTGACAAAACGTTGTTCGTTAGCTCTTTGATACTCTGTTTGTAGAATTCATTCTGAGCTCTCAGTTCCTCGATGAATTGTTTATTATTATGATTAAGTTCTTCCTGCAGTTGCCTGATTTTTCTGTCTTTGCCTTCAATCTTATTGTTATTGTTATCAATTTCCTCCTTCATCTGATGAATGTACTTTAACAAAGGTCTCACAGCCTTATAGGTGTGCTCTCCACATTGTTCCTCTGCTATTCTGGTTGCCACACAGGACTGATAAAAAAGAGTATGAATTATTTTCTGCAGTGCACACAAACATTGATAAATGATCTGTTTTTACCTCATTTTCGCTATCTTCTGCTTCAGCTATGATCAGTATTAGGCTTATAAATATAATATACATAAACATAAGACATTTCATTTTGATAGCACTTTGATTTTGGAATTGAAATTCGAATCTCAACTGCACTCAGCACGGACGTAAATAGACTGAAATACGGCAATAATTCGGAAGCTCGTGTGCCCAATATTACGGCAATCTTAAGCGATTATGAAAAGCTCAGGAACTCAATATAAATAAACAAAAGTCATGGATCAGACCTTTATTGGACTGTTGATAGATTGCAAATAGGAAAGTTAATTTGCTTTGGCTGCTTCTCGTTATCAGCGCATTTTGCGAGACTAAAAATTACTTTCGAACCGAGACGAAATTCCAAAAGCAAAACATATTTTTTCCATATGTGCTCTAGTGGGTAGTTCCACGAAAATGACTCGAATCAGTTCGTCGTCTGATCAAGAATATATAATATATATATATATCGCAGATGCTGCCTGTTACATATTTTTGCACGAAAGCTATGTACCCATTTTCAGGCTATAAAGATAATATGAATAAGCCAAATATAATTAGCCAAAGAAGCAGAAGATTAGATAACCAAGTAGGTAAATTTGTATTAGAAAATGAATTCATAACGAATTTATGTAACGATTGACCTCAAACACGTTTTCAAAAATCCTTGTTCAAATTCATTTAAAGGGTGTTTCACACTTTTCGAAAAATGCATTCCTCCTTGGTGGAAATGGGGTCAAAGATTTGGTGGGTGACGTTTCGCCCTCAAATCAGTGGAAAGTGTGATTCAAAGATTTTTTGGGAAAAGCTTTAAGTTTTGTCCGATTTGGTACAAGCTTATTTTCTAAGCTCTACATAAGAACTGTTCCAGCGTGTTCCAGCGATTTGGGAATTTCCACCCACAACAGTGGATTTTCAGAGAAAAACAGTTTTATGATAGTTTTCTGCTTATTATCCGATCGGCTTCAAAATCATTTTCAAAGATCTTTGTGGACATTTATTTGATACGTTCTTGGGCGACAAATGCGGGTCAAAGGTTTAATTAATGAAAGTTTATTCTTCTAATGTCGTTGATTCCAACACTTGGTTCTTTATTCGATGCACTTAAAACATATTTTTAAACAGAATTGGAGATCAAGATGGGTAGGCTTCGCACAAAACGTTCCACGGTCAAGGCCGGGCAATACCCGCTAGTGTGTTAATTAAAATGTTTAGTTCGTAAGGCAAAGTTTTGCTTAAGATTTATTCGAGTCGAGAGTTCTCGACTAGGGGATACCCTGAACGCAATGCATGTATGTATATAGTATATGTATAGATAGAAGCCGAAAATAAAAATACTATTCATATAATATAGGCACACAATATCTTTAAATACTTCTGTGTTTCCTAACCGATCTTGATGAAATTATCAATACTATATTAAATTGGAACCCCAATCTTCGTTTGCCATCCTTCTCCAGCAAGCTTCTTTTTCTTATTCTTCTTGATCTTCTATCGTTAACTAACCGTAGGACCATCCTCGGGCTTGTCTGCCTTCATAAGTTGATTGTCGGCGACAGAGATTCTTCTTTTCTGTTAGGGCGTCTTCATTTCCAAAGAGATGGAAAGACAGAAGATTCAAGGGAATCTGTTACGGAACTGCTTTTTCCCTTTGGGCCGCGCCGGCTGGCTCATCGGTTCTCTAGGGATAGTCCCATCCCTGGCCCGCAGTCCGCACAATCGATATCAACAAGCTACAACATCTGTAGTAAAACAGACTTACTCAACACTATCGCAGAACGAACTACTAAATCGATAAGCATCAAACAGCTGAGACTTCTATCGAATGAACAACATAAAAAGCTGGAACGACGAATAAATGAAAACAATAAAGGTGAGACTCGAATGTTAATTAACAAAAGACACTACTGATCCACTTGCTTTTTCCAGATCGGACCCGCCCTACCTTAGACGATCACCTGATCTCGTCCGTGTCGGCCGTCATGCCCCTCTCTCCGCATCAGTAAACAATTAGCCGGACATTTCTCTCACTTCAATTGTTGCGTATAATTGATGGCAGTTCCTTAAGTTAATAACAATTAATCTTATTATCTTATTTGATTTCTTACAGATTACATTTCTACTCTTCAGCTGAAACACAACGTGGAAAAATAATATATGTATGTTAATTGATTGGGCGATTGACGTGAAGGCAAATATGTTTAGAATTATAAAGGATATCTAATTCGCTTAACATTACCTTATTCTACCTATAGAGCTCTCCGGGTGAGATAATATTCATTCACATGTACCTTTTTCTTTTGGTTTCTATTCTATTCTTTTTTTTTAGGGCAGGTACATATATATATATATATTTATGTGCAAAACTTTAAATCAGCGGGGGAACATTCCCTCCTCCTTACAGGATCGTTTATAATCTCACTATTATCTATACAAAAAAGAAAAAACTTCACTCCATAAACAAAAAAGGACTGCAGCTTGATGTCAGCTGCCACCGTCTCTGGACTGGGTCTGGGGGAGGTGTACTTGGAACGGACCCGCTTTGAAATCGCCGCCCCCCTCTCTTTCGCTGCCTTTGGGGGTCTCCTCTCTATATAGTCGGCGGGTCCGGCGCCCTCACGTGAATTTTCACTCGGGCTTTTTTTTTCTTCCCTTTCTTTTTCTTTCCTTTCCCTTTTTTTCTTGTCCGATCTTTATTTGTCGTGCGCGGCACTCGGTTTGAGAGTTTTGGGTGGCTCGATAATTGGGGAAAATCTGAATTTTCGCACATCACAATGTAAAAATTACTATGTGTATATGTATATAATGTATGCTTTCTCTTTGCGGGTTTAATTTTGTTGTTAATTTTTGATAATTTTGGTCGGCACAATGTTTTAATTAAATTTGTTATTTATAGGTATAATCGGCCTATTTGGCCAGTTGGAAGTTTGCCTTTTAAATATTTGTTATATGTGGTCGGTTAGAAATTCAAGTTTTTGCTTTGAGCACGCCACGCCCCCGTTGACCGCTGACAAATTCAAACTCCCTGCCCATGGGCACAGCTGCATTTCTGGGTCAGCGGCCCAGGTTATTGAGTAATAAATACACAGAGATGAAAAGTAACTCCGAACTTTAATTACCGTTTTTAAACTGACGCAAGGTCGATTAGGTTGGTCTGCAAATGCAAACGATCCCACATAAAAAGCATTGGGCTGTGACGTCACAAGCGCAACAGAATATTACAATCTTTTTATACCCTGAACCCATTGAAAATGGGTAAAAAGGGTATAATGTTTTTGTACAAATGTATGTAACAGGCAGAAGGGAGCATCTCCGACCTCATAAAGTATATATATTCTTGATCAGCATCAATAGCCGAGTCGATCTAGCCATGTCCGTCTGTCTGTCTGTCTGTCCGTCCGTCCGTCTGTCCGTATGTATGAACGCAAGGATCTCAGATGCAGGTGCTCCTAGTGCCTGCGCAGATCAAGTTTGTTTCCGATAATCGATAACTTACTCCGTTTCCAAGCAATCGATAAAAATCTATATCGACATCCTGTTTTTTGAGCAAATAGGGTAAATAATAAGAGCTAGAGTCACCTAACATGATATGTTGCTTCTAGAATATCATATATACATATGTCAAGTATCTTTCATTTTATACCTATCGCCACTTCCCCGCTACCACCTAAAAGAGGGTTTAGGGTATTCCCTAGACGGGAGCTCCCGACTAGAACCTCTTACTTGTTAAATTTATATATGTGTGTACTTCCCTTGGCTTGGCAGGCACACACATGAGACACACATACCAACAACTATTTGGCGCTTTTGCGTCGGGGCTTTGATACCCTTATTATAAAAATGGTATATCATGTTTAAAGAAAACAATTGCAGTACGACCTCGCTCAACGCAACCTATTAAAATTTGGCCAATTGCGAAAACTGAGGTGGTTGCAAAAACCGAGGGAAAATTTTCTGTTGGCCATGGGACCTTTTTCCAAAAAGAGATGCCTTTGTTAACCATTAAAATTAAAGTAAATCGAATAGTTCTGTGTTCAAGGCAAGCATTTCATTTTACTTCATTTTATTTTCTGAAAATGTTCAGAAATTGTGGTCTGTACTTTTTTACAATTTATACGTTTCTGGACAGCTGTTTCGCGAAGATCTTGAAGTTTCAAAATGTCATTTAGTGGAGTTCCGTCTGTTCAGCCCATTTAAAGCAGGTGTTAAAACCATTAATAACAATTTGCAATTTAATTTTCGGTGAAGCCACAACAATATCAATTGTGATTTCGTCTGCACTTTCGATTTCATCCACTTCGCCTGCAATTGAAGAGTCGTCGCTTACGTTTTCATAAATCCAGTCAATTATTTTAATTATTAGAAATTGAGTTTTCGGCTGTTACTTCACGAAGATGATCGGAAACAGTTGCAATCATTGATTGTTCATGAAGTAGTTCATCTCTTATAACTTTTACCGGCAAATCATCTTCATCAGTCCATTGATCATTAGGTAAAAACATACTAAAACATACAATTTTCCTTGAGTTGCGTTAACAGAGTCTACAATGTTAAGAAATCGGGTGTTGCAATTACCGAGGAGTTGCGTGTAGCGAGGGTTGCGTTGAGCGAGGTCGTACTGTATTATTGATTGTACTAATAGTTGCACACAAGATATGAAATTATATTTTTCTAAGACATTAGATCCAAAATGTTGTATTAGAAGGATATTTGGTTACAGCACTGATCAATAATTAAAATACCCTATTTGCTTTGCTGGTGCAAAAATTAAAAATTATAAAAATCTGCCGGGCTGCTTGGAAGTTGAAAGCGAATGGAGAAGAAGAAGACCTGACTTTGTGACTGCGAATTATAGGCATAGCAGTGCTTAGAAACCACAACAAAGAGTTAGAAGAGTGCAGAAGCTAAGATCATGGGCTGTAGCCTCAAACCTAAAAGGGATAGCAAGGACAGAATGTGTGGCGTGCTTTTTTCATTGTCGAGTCATTTGTTCTGATTATGGAAAATGTTCTGAAGTTGTCTTTGAATTTTTGTGCAACAGCAGAAGTAGCTGTAGACAGCCGGATGTTTTGTTTGCAATTTGTGTTTGCAACCTCGGTATTTTAAAGAGCTTTTGTTCCAAAAGCCCCCTCTTGATCAGGGAATCAGGCGGCCAATCACAATCGCCCTTTTTCATTTCCCCCCTCGACGCAATGGATCGCAAGGCGGGCGTTGCCACCCTTCAGATAATTGGGCGCCGCTTCGCGCTCGGATTCACCCCTGATACCCTGACTGGCAACAACAGATGTCAGATGTCGGCGCTGCCGATAATAACAAATGCAACAAATGGACGAAGAATGGAAGAATTACACTCATTGAGTAAACCACTAGGAATATTGTTAGGCCCAGGAGAGTAAGAAGACTTTAAAGAATTTAAAGCAGAAAGGAGAGAGGAATGGGAAATAATAGGAGCAGGTATAGAACTAGAGGAAGAAATATTGTAAGGGTAAGAATTATAATTATACTTTAAAAAAAAGTGATTCGACTTGGCTATGGAATATTTAGCCAAGACTATACTCGAACCAAACTTATTAAACATTTTATAATATTTCGCCTTGATATATTTTTAAATTTGTTGGCCTGGGAGTGAACCAGGGTGCCTTTGAAGAAGCAACTGAGGGAATTGAGTGTGGATTACAACCATCTAAGATGGAGTTCAGGGTGTTATAAAAACAAAGTTGATAGCAATATTCATATCAACCGAGTCATTTAAAAAAGACCAATCGCTTGCATGGATAAGATGATTAGGCAAGGAATAGTTTCCTTTGCGAAAGCAACGGCTGGGCTTATTGGTAGCTGATGAATGAGAAATAGGAGGAATGAAATTCAACATTGCAACCTCTAAAGTAGGATGATATACATCCTCAGGAAGAGATAAACGAGGGGACCTGGACACATTAGCAATAAGATATTCGTTGACAAATACAAGATCAAGTGTTTTATTCAAATGCTTAGAAATTAAATTGATTTGAAACAATGAAAGGTCTAGCTATAAAATCATGCTGTGCTGAGGGTACTAGATAATGTTCGGCAGTGAATAATGACCAAGAGAAGTTCGGCAAATTAAAATAATTTAAATAATCCCACACTATAAATAGGTCATTAAGTAACATGTTTCATTTAAACTTGAATATCAGAATAAGGAGGAACATGGAAGCATGTAATATATCTATATTCTTCTCCTTCTGATATTCAAGACATCTCGCATGATGGAAAAGACACCTTAACTGAGAAAATCTCAGCGTAACAGAAAGGTTCTGACTGAAAAGCTTTGGCTTTAACGGCATTTAATACCCCACCACATTGAGACGGCGATCATTTCTATGCAGAATTAAATTGTTTGGAAAAACTTGAAAATCAGATATGGTCGAATTTAACCATGTTTCTGAAATTCGAGTATATCCGAATCGAAGGAAGTGCTGGCAATAAAAATATATTTAAGCTTCGATATGAGACCTCTCTGGTCGGAAGACGAAGCTAGTATCGAAGGGCCGAAAGGGTGACAGGGAAAGGCTGGATTTTGCTTAAACTCGTTAACAATCATGTGAGCTGGCCAAATGATTGGGAACGAATCATGTGAATCATTTATTTTGAATGATGCTATATCACGAGGAGTGGACAAATTAAATTTGGCTATTGAGCAGCTAGCAGAAGATTTGCTGGCGATAAAGGCAGCTGTAATGTCCGTAATCGGGTGAATAATAAAGTTGCACATCAGTGCTTGTTGAGGTTCTTGTTCAAATGAATTTATTGTATTCAAAATGGTCTTATTGTAGCTAACAAATTGGACTTAGCATAATTATGTTAAAGCTAACATAGTCAGAGAGGGAGCGCGTGCTCATGCATATATAAGTGGTAGATCACATTACATTTGATCGAGTCACTGACTTGCACTAATGTTTTGATTTGTTTGACTATATCCTATTTTACTATTTTACAATGAAGGTAAAACAGGACTTGGTGGGGCCAAAGTAGCAAACTGGGCTAGATTGCGCGCAGCTCTTCCTCTGCGGCCAGAAGCTGCCGGTGCTGCAGCAGTTCCGCTGACTGGGGCAGGTTCAACTACAGGACTTCCACGTGGGTAATATTTGGAAATCGCTTTGAAAAGGCAATAAAGGTGCTTAAACAAACGCAGAGGGCAAATGCAAAAAACTGTGACTCTGACCGGCGATTGGGTGGAGACTCGAATTTATATTTTATTGCTAAGCAACACGAAAATCGAGTCAAAGTTACTCGAGAGCTTGGTTGGGCACATTATTAAGTTTTAAGAATTGATTTCTCACAGAATTTTACTTACATTCTGGAGAAACCAATTTGCTTGTCGATGCATGAGGTCTGCTTGAACGTGCAAGGTTTTTAACAGCACGGCATATTTTCTACTGGGGCTTAAGTTTGGCACAAGTTGCGAGTGCGCGGGGCACAAAAATACACGGAACTGACGACGCGTTCAATAAAATGTAATTTAAAAACTTACGCTGCACAACAGATAGCACTCTGCACAATTCATTCAAGCTTTACAAATAAGCACAAAAAAATGCAAAATTTAGAAACAAGAAGCCGAAGGGAAGCGCAAAATCATATAAAAACCAGCCAATCACTCTCAACTGAGAGCTCTCTCTAAAGGCCTCTCTCTAGGAATTGGAGTATAAGCAAATTGAGATTATAATACCCTTGCAGAGGGTCTTATAATTTAGTCGTGAAATGTGTAACGCATAGAAGGAGACATCTCCGACCCGATAAGTATATATATTCTTGATCAGTATCAACAGCCGAGTCGATATTGCCATGTGCGTCTGTCGAACAAGTCTCTCAGTTTTAAAGCTATCTTTATGAAACTTTGCAGAAGTCCCTCGTTCTGTTGCGCGCAGTACATATGTCGGAACCAGCTGGATCGGACCACTATATCATATAGATGCAATAGGAACGATCGGTCGAAAATTAAGTTGTTGTATGAAAAACATTTTTGATTATCAAGATATCTTGAACAAACTCGGCATTTGTTAGTTTTACTATGCTCCTCATATATATGCAAAATCCTATTAAGATCGGACCACTATATCGGACCACTATATAGCTGCCATAGGAACGATTGGTCGAAAATTAAGTTGTATGAAAAAAATCTTGTTTATCTAGATATCTTGACCAAATTATTAGTTTTAGTATGCTCCTCATATATATGCAAAATCCTATTAAGATCGGACCACTATATCATATAGCTGCCATAGGAACGATCGTTAAGTTGTTGTTTGAAAAACTGATTTGCCATTCAAGATATTTTGATTAAACACGGCATTTAGAGATTTCACTATGCTCCCATCATTTTTGCAAAATCTTATTTACATCGGACTACTATATCATATAGCTATCATAGGAACGATCGGTCGAAAACTAGGTCCTTGTATAAAAAACATTTTTGTTTATCAAGATACCTTGACCAAACTCGGCATTAACTATTTTCCCTGTGCTTCTTAGATACGGGCAAATCAGGTTGGGTCTGCAAGGGTATTAGATATTCGGCGTGCCGAAGATAGCCCTTCTTTCTCGTTCTTAATTTTTACCTAAGAACACTATTTTCTCTACTACTTTCCTTCCTTCCTTCTTAGCTGATGGCTCTGATAACTTCTCTGACAAAATTAGCTGTGAAAAGGGGCATAGCTGGCCGGACGGGCAAATAAAATACCTCCATCGTGTCGGTGATGCTATTAGAAAATTGTTATTATCTAATTAGACTTTGAGCAACTTACATAATTTGATGTTTTAAGTAATAAGGAAGACACTCGTTTTTGACGTCCATTAATTAATAAATAATAAATAATTGATTATGATCAAGAATATAACATAGATACTTTATGGGTCGGAGGTGTATTCTTCTGCCTGTTACATACATTGCACAAACACATTAAAACCTTTTTAAACATCTCTCAAGCATTCAAGCTTTCTTCCACACACACATACACAGACACACACGAGCTATGAATTTTGTATATCGGCTGTGTTTCTTCTTCCCCAAGCCCTACATTTCATAAAATGGGTTCCTGGTTAACTTCGGTGCTTACTGTCCGATCTTTATAAATGCGCGCAAATACTGAAATACTGAACCATAGCCTACACCTCCAAAAACTTGTTTTTTCAGATTTGTCCACAATTTATTGTCCCTAACTCTTAAAAGCTCCCTTTTTACCGTTAAACGTTTAAAGAATTGCACATTTGTTTAAGAAATTTTTATTGCATTCAAAAAGTTTGCATAATTGATATGCCAGGATGTGCTGAATTATATATATGTATATATCTCTATGTATAAAACTGTTTGTCCTGACTGACTGACTGACTGACTGATTGGTGATCAACGCACAGCCCAAACCGTGAGAGCTAGGAAGCTGAAATTTTCACTGTAGTTAGCTTATGTGATGGAGGTGCGCGTTAAGACGGGGTTTCGGAAAATTCCATCCGCAAGTGTGGAAAAATCGCGAAAAACGTTTGTATGCAATTTTTTTGTTTACCATTCGATCGGCCTCAAACTCAATTTCAAAGTTCTTTGTTCAAATTGACGTCACGCTTCGCGCTCTAATTCATTTCCAAAGATCTATATGAAAATACATTTGAGACGTGTTTCTCACTTTTCGCAGAATATAAACTTCTTCGGTAGAAACGCGATTCAAAGAGATTTTTGAGAGAAGTTTTATTGTAAGTTTTGTCCGATTTGCTTCAAACTTATTTTCAAACTTATTTTCAAAGCTCTACATAAGAACCTAATGAATGCGTGTATCAGCGATTTGGGAAGTTCTACCCGAAGCAGTGGTATATTGGAAGAAATCGTTTGTATGAAAGTTGTTTGTTTACCGCCCGATCAGTTTCAAAATCATTTTCAAAGCTTTTTCGGAACATTTATTTTATACGTGCCATGGCAAGGCCAGGTTAAACCCGCTAGTTATTAAAACAAAAATTTTAATAACTGTAGTTGTACAATCAATGCCATACACATTTGTTTTGTTATTTTATTTTCCATTGCTTTTGGGGCGTATAAGCATTTTGACTGTCTTCAAGGAGGTGAGATCATCCCAAAATATGGCATCATTTTTGTACGCCCCATGATCATAGTATTTGCCATTTAAATTGCTAAAAAAAAAACAAATACAAAACTTAATTGCATATAAATTGTTTTGACAAAGCTATGGTGATCAATACCTGTGTGCATAAACATCGTACCACCCGCCACCACCATGCACGTCTCGGCTTGCGCAGTTTCCAGATTCCCATAAGTCATTGTCACGATCGAATGTGGTGAATTTCTGATCTTTGTGGGGTAGCAAGCGATCAAATAATGCACTGCCCTCAGAATTACCCACGGTGATCAAAGTGTATTGGTCCTCCTCGCCAGAAATGGCAAATTGTTCGTATCTTCTGTATTTGATGTCTCCATCAAATCCTTCCATATGTATGTAGAGCTCATGAGGCTGGGCGCGCGTCAAGCGATGAATCTTTTCAAGTCCTAAGAAAAAGTCTCCATCAAAGGAACCAAAACCCTCGCGGTATGTGGCCCAATCCCTGTAGAAATCCTCTTTACCGTTGAGTCGCTGCTGGATAACTGTCCAGCCAGGACCTGCTGTCGCACTATCACAGTACATCGAAAGGACATCTTGATCCGGATTAATCTTATGAATACCCGGAGCATCAGCAACGTCGGTGCATTCACCGTAAACGGGCTTCTCTTCGCAGCTTTTCAATTTCTTTTCACAAATCTTGATTTTGTTTTTGAGTTCGGATATTTGTTGGGCCTGTTGATCAATTGACCCCTTTTGTATCTTCAGCGGCTCTTCATTGTCCGGGATTTTCAAGGAATTGGAAATAATTTTACCCATTTCCTCTTTTATTGATAAGACGTTGTTCGTTAGCTCTTTGATACTCTCTTTGTAGAATTCATTCTGAGCTCTCAGTTCCTCAATGACCTGTTTATTATTTTGGTTAAGTTCTTCCTGCATTTGCTTGATTTCTCTGTCTTTGCCTTCAATCTTATTGTTATTGTTATCAATTTCCTCCTTCATCTGATGAATATACTTTAACAAAGGTCTCACAGCTTTATAGGTGTGCTCTCCACATTGTTCCTCTGCTATTCTGGTTGCCACACAGGACTGATAAAAAAGAGTATGAATTATTTTCTGCAGTGCACACAAACATTGATAAATGATCTGTTTTTACCTCATTTTCGCTATCTTCTGCTTCAGCTATGATCAGTATTAGGCTTATAAATATAATATACATAAACATAAGACATTTCATTTTGATAGCACTTTGATTTTGGAATTGAAATACGAATCTCAACCGCACTCAGCGCGGACGTAAATAGACTGAAATACGGCAATAATTCGGAAGCTCGTGTGCCCAATATTACGGCAATCTTAAGCGATTATGAAAAGCTCAGGAACTCAATATAAATAAACAAAAGTCTTGGATCAGGCCTTATTTGAACTGTTAATAGATTGTTATCAGTTTTCAGCTCATTTTACGAGACTAAAAATTACTTTCGAACCGAGACGAAATTCCAAAAGCAAAACATATTTTTTCCATATGTGCTCTAGTGTTACATATTGTTACTAAAAAGCAACATACCCCTTTTCAGGCTATAAAGATAATATGGATTAGCTAAATATATTTTTTTTGAATAGAAGTGCAGATCAAGATGGGAGGATTTCAATTTTCCATGGGCGTGTACTTAGTGGAATAATAAAAACTAAAATTTGTAGCACAAAACATTCATCGGGCAAGGCCGGGCAATACCGGCTAGTATGCATATATATAGCATAAATATATAGAGATAGTTTTATTTATCTAATCTCGGGTTGAGTTTTGCTTGGTCCACTTAAGTCTGGGCTTAAAGGCAACTTGAGACACTTTAAGTGTGCATCTTAAAGCTGGGAAATTGATGATATTTCTGAGATAAATAAATTACCTGCAATTTAGCCAGACACAAGAAACAAAGCAGCTGGGCAATCAATTAAAATGCATACGTTTTGAGCATTTGAGGAGTCGCTTCTAATGGAAATTGGAGCTGCTGCAAGCTGTTGGACAGAGTGAGGGGGGGTCACCTGCCACATTGCAGTTTATAAGCTCTGCAGATATTTTCCAGGGCAACTGCAGTTTGTCTAGAAGCTTGTTTTTGGGAGGAGGGGGGCGGGTTACGTTTTCGAGAGGTTTTATTTATTTTAAATGAAATGAAATTTATTTTATGCACATTTTATTCGGTTGCAGCTAAGGGATGCAATTTCTATATACTACATGGATTATTCATGCACACACACACACACACGGACACACACACGGACACACACACGGACACACACACACACACACACACACGGACAACATGTGCTGAAATTTGTTATATAGAAAATGCAACTAAAATGCTTTCATGTTTTTGCTGTTTTATGCAACACAGCAACTGTCTGGCTTGTCGCCGCCCTACTTGCCACACATACCACCCCCCCTCCACGCTCGCCTCCTTTATGCAGGGGTTGCATGCAGCATTTTGTTTTTAGTTGCATTGCAGTCTAGCAACATTTTTGCCATTTGATTGCATTTTGTTTTGGCCGGCCTGCTCGCTGTGCTGTGCTGTGCTGTGCTGTGCTGTGTAGAGTTTGTTGCAATTTCCTGCTGCTGCTGTAGTTAGGTGTTGCACACACACACACACACACACACGCACACACACGCACGCACACTTGCATCAAGTGCATGCAGAAAAACGCATAGCTGCATTTTGCGCTCTCTCACACAAAAAGAGAGCTTTGGCCTAGGCCTTAGGGTGCCACACACAAACTTTCACATACAAATTTATATATATATATATATATATATATATTCATATATATATGCTATGTATATAGAATATAGAATTATTTTTTATGTGCACATCCTTTTAATATATATATACATATGTATATATATTCACATTGGTCTACACATAGAGACATTTTTTTCTGCCGCTTCTTAGTTGGATTTGCCAGCTAAAAATAATCATAACATTGCTCTGCTGTACAGTTGTGCCCAAAACATCAAAATGCATTTACCGTTAGTTGCAGTGTTGCAGAGCGCTTCAAAAGTAACAAGTAGCACAGTTTTTGGCTGGCTTTCTTTATTTCTAGCGACTAGTTTCGCCCAAAACTGGCTGATTTTTTACGCGCACTAACACACACACAATACAGGCAGAGGCAGAAGCACACACACACTCACACACTCTCACACACACTCACATAGACATTATAGTTGGGCACACACATTGCATATCTATCGGTGCGCCGTGTGTCGTAGCCCCCATCGTGTGGGCCGTTTGTTTAGAATTTTAGATTTTAGCGCGTTTTAGAATTTTATGAATGAATTTTCGGCGCAGTCTGACTGACTGCATCCTTTGCCTCCTTTGCCTGCCTGCACCCCCCCCACCCCACCTCCCCAAGCCCGGATGCCCACAAACCCTCTGCCCGTCTGGCCCTGTTGAGAGTCACTTTTAGTTTTTCGGTTAGTTTTCGGTGCCCATTTTTGCAGGCGGCGAATGGGGGCCGGTTGTGGGCGTTTTTTTGCGACTCGTTCGTTTCGACCTTGGCCAGTGCCGTGGGCGGGGGGTGGGGCGGTGTTCTCGTGCTTGGGCTTGTTTAGATTTTGTGCCAACGTCAGCTGCAGTTTTGTTGCCCCGTTTGTTGGTCCATTTTTGCATTCCCCATTGCACTTGGCACAAATATTCAACAGAGGGCATGCACCCAATGCTCTTTAAGAAGACACATGTTGCTAAAGAATTGAGCCGTGTTTTTCACACATATTCGTTAGTTAGTTTTGAATGGAAATGTTACCTAGTCAGGATTACGATTACTTCTTTGTCTTCTTGGGGTTTCGATCGCTAAACTTTGTGCTAAGTGTGAAAATGAATTCCAGAATAACTTTGGTAAATAAGATTTTGCTAAAATAAAAGAAAATAATCTAGAGCTAAAAAAAAGCCTTAGAAACTATATTAAACCCATATTAAGTTCAAGAATTAAATAAATGTGAAAAGAGAAAGTAAATACATTTACAGCTGTAAAAAATAGATCCGAGTTTATTAGAGAAATAAATTAAAAAAAGAAAATCTAGATTTAAGTCAGAAAAAAGAAAAGTTTCACTAAAATCAATAGTCAAACACATCAGAAATCTCTGCTTAATTGAAAAAACATTTTGTATAAAAATTTCCAAGACAAATTCAAATTATTTGAAACTCTTAGTCTTCAAAATAAATACAACTTCCTGTAAAATTTAAAATATGCAATTCGGGGCGTAAACTAAAAATAAATCAATTTTTGAATTTAATCTCATGCAAGTGTGCGGCTTGGTTAGGTGTATGTAAACGTAATTACTTATGTATGTATATGCTCATGTTTATATACTATATACTATATACTATAAAAGTGCATACATAAGCACCATAAAAGCCGTGCAGCTCCCCTGGCCCGTACTACTCTATGCATTTGCTAAATGTTGGCGCCATGTTTGAACATGCTCATCCCTAGCACGCACACACACACAAATACAGAAAACATTCAATTTCACACCCACGCACGCACACACACGCAAATGCAGTTGCTTTAATGAGTTTGCTAGATTTGGATACACACAACAAATAGCTAATAAAAATCTATTGTGAAAAAAACTGTTGCATTGCCGGCGCGCGCTGAATATTGCCAGCAAGCCAATGCAGCAAAACTGAGAGTCTGTGTAACGGCGAGAGAGAGAGGGAGAGATAGAAAGAGATAGAGAGCCAAAGAGCGAGCTCGTTGCGAAGAGAGTATCGAAGCCGATACGAAATGAGCCGAGCCCTAAGCAAACGAGACAACAAACACAAAAGCGAAAGCGAGGAGTCGCACTTGCCAGCATAGTGCGTGACTGTCAACGCCGTCTGTCTGCATATGTATGTGTGCGTGCGTGCGTGCGTGTGTGTGTGTGTGTGTGTGTGTGTGTGCGCGTTGGTAACGGGCATTTTAAAGAGTTTGCTTTGCCTCTTGACAAAACACATTTAGGCAGCCGTGTATAGCATCCGCCCCGTGCCTATACCGTTCCCCCTCTCAACCGACAGCGTTCCCAGCCTCGTCATCGTAACCAAACTCTACACAATTTTAGGCGCCCGGTCATCGGCCCAATATGCCGGCCGGTTCGGTTTGCATTGCTCGCCATTAACGGACGCACTTTAAATCAGTTTACGTTATAACGTCAGCATCGACACTACGTCATTTCGCGGCTTTTGTGTGTGAGCATTTGTGTTGCGCCTCTGTTGCTTCCGCCCATGCGACGCGTTTTTACTTTCACGCGGCGAATTTCAATTTCGGCGGCCGAGTCAACAGTTCAAAGTTTGCGATTTGAGCTGAGTTATTCCAAATGGAACTTGAAAGCTATCCAGCGATTTTTATAAGCCTATTAAATTAATCCCAATCCTCGCGTCGTTAGAAACAAGTGAGTCGTTTAAAAGCAAATCAAATTAAATGTAACATTTGTTAGTTAGAAATTAGATATAAGAACTGTCTCATAATTAAAAATCTGTTTTCTCGAAGTTTTCTACTCCTTTTGAAGGCGCATAAATAAGCTGTTCCTTAAATATGCCTTTATAAGCCATAATATTAAAACTAAGAAAACAGAAATTACAAGCGGACATTTTTTTACAGCAGGGAATGTTCTTAAATTATGTAGAAAAAAGGTTTCAAAGTAAGTTGTTTTATCTCTGAAATTTGAGAACTCTAAAGATTTATTTATTTGTAAAAATTCAATTACTTGTAACTTTCAAGAAGTTGATTAAGAATTTCAGTCAAAATGATTGCATTCAAAAGAGTTTACGATTATTTTCTGGATAAGTTCAAAAGAAACTAATTTTAGCATGGCATTTGTTCACGTTACCTCTTCAAAGTTAACTAGTTAAAAGGCATTTAATCTGTGTTTTCATGTTCTCACAGTTTTTGTCAATCAAAAACTCTTTACAATGTTTGCTCAATAAGAATAAAACTAGATGAAATGAAATGATATTTAAAGACACATTGAATACTCATAATACTCATTATGAATCATATATATTATTATTGTCATTGCAATGCGTGTGCATATTACGCACATTACGCATACGCCCCGATTGCCAGTTGTGACCGCGTTTCCGGTTGCTAAACAAACCTCCCGATGCGAGTCTGTGTGTGTGAGTGTGCGTGTTTAAGTATGCCGGAGTGCATATCGCAGACACGGGTCATGGCCACGGCCACGACCACGGATACGGCAACGGCAACGACCATTGGCATTTCGGTTTCAGCCTGGCCGTTTGGCGGAGTTTCACTTTCATGCCATTGCATACACCGGAGCACACAGAGCCGGGATAAACAACGCGCAATGGGCGCGAGACTTGCACTCAGCCTCGTTCGTCTTGCCAAATGACGGCAGCTGCCGCGCAGCACCCAAACCACTCCCTATGCCACGCCCACCACCCCTTGACAACACTTGCTGCAAGCGTCATCCACTTGTAACACATTCGCAACCAGTTCCGGAGCCCGTTGACCAGCCCGCGGCGCGGGCGCGACTTGTTCGCTGTTCACGACGACGACGACGACGGCGTCGACGATGATGACGCAATGCACCCCACACACACACAAACACACACACATATATATATATACAGGCACACACAGATGTCTACAGGAGAGTCGCACACCCATGCCCTGCTCTGCAGGCGCCGGCTGCTGCCGCGCTCTCCGGATGAGTCAAAGTCGTGCGCTCTTGGTTCTTGCTCAATGCCGATTGCAGTGGCCCGGCCCGGCCCGCCAATCCCGTCACCCGCCGTAGTCCATATGCCAAGTGCATTTACCTCAGCTTTGCATGGTGCACGGCGCTAGATGCAGGAGCAGGAGCCAGGTGCAGCAGCATGGGTGCACTGCTTTGTGGCACGGACGGAGTTTGTTGTCGCGTCGCCCTCCGGGTTGAATTGTGTGCGTGGCCTGGTTTCGTCGATTGGCCTTGCGTGCGGTTATTTCAGTGTCAGCAGCGGCAGCATCTTTGTTGTTGCCACTGATGCGGCTGGCAGGTCTCCACCTGCTCCTTCTGCTCCGGTTACTGCTGCCTCATCCTTGTCTGCGCTTGACTTTGCCTGCATTTTCGCATGCAAATCCGGCGGCATTTGCTTGTGTGCCCTCATGTGGCCACTCTGACTCCGGCTCTTGCCACACACACAATCTGACGGCCAGTTGGAGGCACATTTTGGTGGTTGATTAACGGTACATGGCCTTATACTGTTCGCTTGACCCAGTTCTTAAAGCCCATTTGATCTCTTATCAATTTATGTTTCAGGGATTTCAAATCGTTTCTGGGAACTTAAAACGAAAAAAAAGTTGCTGAAGCTTAAACAAAAGAATTCCATATCAAATATGCCGTCTCTTTTAAAAGTGTTTCTCATACTAATAACAAAAATATTCTCGAATCTAAATTTAGTTTTTATACCCTGAACCCATTAAAAATGGGTAAAAGGGGTATAATGTTTTTGTGCAAAATGCAAATGTATGTAACAGGCAGAAGGAAGCATCTCCGACCCCATAAAGTGTATATATATATTCTTGATCAGCATCAATAGCCGAGTCGATCTGTCCGTCCGTCGGTCCGTATGTATGAACGCAAGGATATCAGAACCTATAAGAGCTAGAGACTTGAAATTTCAGCTGTAGGTGCTCCTAGTGCCTGCGCAAATCGAGTTTGTTTCCGATAATCGATAACTTACTCCGTTTCCAAGCAATCGATCAAAATCTATATCGACATCCTGTTTTTTTGAGCAATTTTGGTAAATAATAAGAGATAGAGTCACCTAACTAGATATGTTGCTTCTAGAATATTATATATATATCAAGTATCTTTCATTTTATACCTATCGCCACCTTCCCGCTACCACCGCAGAGCTATAAATGAAGTTAATAACCCAACTTGTATTGCCAACCAATTTAAGCCACAATTTAAATGCAATTGACTTTTTGAGAATACACAAATATTCCATAGTACAATAAGATATACTGTAGGTTTTTTTCTTTAAGAGGGTTCAGGGTATTCCCTAGTCGGGAGCTCCCGACTAGAACCTCTTACTTGTTTTACTATAGTTATATAGTTGTCGGAAGCCCGAACAAAAGCAAACTTTTGAGGCAGACTTCGTTTCAAACTATGCACAACTTTGGTCCCATTGATAAATGCCATTTTTGGACAGAAATTAAATTTAGCCCGCATCTTGTTTACGAAAATATTTAAGGCTTTTTATGTTTTTAATTAGAATTAAGAATTTAGTTGTTCTCTTAGAACTTTAAACATGTATAATAAAAGAGATTTAAGTCCAAATTTGGGTTCGATTATAATGAAAACCCGTTTTATGCATTGTACCTTAAGAGAGGGTGCTGTTTCGAATCGTGAACCGAACCAGCGACATTTTCTTTTTATTCTTTTTTTTTCGGGCAATCAAACTTCCGAGCGACCACATCAAGATCCATTTGAAAACAATCCTATTTCTGAAAACTTCTCAATTAGACTCAATAAACTATACACGGCCGTAATATAAGCTTTCTTTGGAGCTGTTTTGGCTAACTGAGAGTTAAAATAAACGTTAGAAATAAATTCAATATACATATACATATGTATGTATCTTTTTACTTTTTGACTGACAGCCACTATTTAACCAACTTAATAGGTATGCAAGTACTTCAAATTAATTTAAGAATTTCACCAAATCTTCAAAATTTATATATATGTATTACCGGGATGTCTTGTCTCAACATCATTTTGATCAGTTAACAATGTAATTAGCTAAAAAAACAGAAAAATTGAACAAATTATGACATTATTGAAATCGCGTTTGGAGCAAAGCTGAGTTCAGGGCCTCAGCTTCGAGATTGAGCGTCACATGTTTCTGGACACAGACGCCATGGGTCCTGCGATAGCCGCGACGACAGACGCACTTCGGATTGTAGCAGTAATTCTCCGCCGGACAAAAGCGACCCGCCGGACATTTGACGATCATGCAGCTGACCTCCTCGTTGACAGCACACGGCATGCCCACAACTTGGTAGCGAGGCTCTGTGGATAAGGTTTGCCAATAAGAGTACCCGAGCGGCCCCCACCCCCACCCGAACTATTCACCATTTTGCGGAGAGGAGAGCACAAGATTGAGATAGCCACAGAGAAAGGCTAAATGAATGGAAAACCGGCAGCCCATGACGACGGCTGAGAGCTAATAGATCTATGCAATCGATATGAATAGCTACAGCTTGATGGAACTAATTAACTTGACGAACTAGCCATGCAATTCTCAATTGGTTTTAACTGCAGCTAATTGATAATAGAACCCAAGTACCCCCAACAACGTATTAAGAATAACGTTAGATTTGGATGAAAATAAATTTACAGATAAGTTCAATAACTTGTACGTGCTGTGAATAAGATAGAAGTGTGTTGGAGTTTTGGTTTCAGGTTCGGTTCATAAACCGGGTCTTTTAAATCAATGAACCAATTAGCAATTAGTTCCACAGTTAAGCTTACATTAATGTATATACTTAAATAAAAGAAAGAACGTCAATAATGTGTTTTTACAAGCAAAAAGAAACTCATTTTTTTGCTTTAGTTGAAAATAAATGTACCTAAGATTGAGTTTTTTTTTTGTTTCTAATTTATTTCGATTCTTTATTTTTCCTAGCAAGCCAAACGTTACAAATTGCAATAGAAAAAAAGTAAGAGCACCTAGTCGGGAGCTCCCGACTAGGGAATACCCTGAATCCTCTTGTCATGACGCCAAATGCAAATATATATACGATTCTAGAAGCTACATGTCAAGTTAGGTGACTCTAGCTCTTATTATTTATTATTACAAAATTGTTCAAAAAACAGGATTTCGATATAGATTTTTATCGATTACTTGGAAACGGGAGAAATTATCGAATATCGGAAACAAACGGGCACTAGGCGGACCTACAGCTACAATTTCAAGGCTCCAGCTCTTATAGGTTCTGATATCCTTGCGTTCATACATACGGACCGACGGACGGACAGATCGACTCGGCTATTGATGCTGATCAAGAATATATATATATACTTTTTGGGGTCGGAGATGCTTCCTTCTGCCTGTTACATACATTTGCACAAATACATTATACCCTTTTTACCCATTTTTAATGGGTTCAGGGTATAATGACTAGAAAAGTCGAAGACACAAGAGAAGCCAAAACGCATAGTCCTAAATCTAACGGTATCTCCCAAACGAGAACGGCAAAACAATTTACCGTAGCTCTAAAAACACTTTATTGACAGCATAAAATTTGAATGTTTATAGTTTTTTAGTTCTGTAAAATCGTTGGCTAATGCTATTTAAATAATTTTTATGCCATTAAGTTCTAGGAAAATTAAAGAATCGAAAAAATTAAAAATGAAAACAAATTCTCACTTTTAGGTACATTTATTTTCAAATAAACCCAAAAAATTGTATTATTTTTCGTTAGTAAAACACTTTATTGACATACTGTATGAATTAATAAAATATTAAAGCAGTTTTCTCGCAGTTTTCGCAGGTACGTACCTGTGTCAACATGTGCGCATGCATTAAAAAATTGTCCAAGATGTTTAGTGTAAAAAAAAAAATAAACCAACTCACATAGAAAATGTCTTGTTTATTCTGCGAGCAAAGCAACAATCAAACAATAACCGTTTATTTGACAACTACTTAAAGAGAGCATCAAACACGCGCGCTCTCTCCCTTGCTCAGTCTGTCCTATTCGCTCTCGCTGCTAACACACACACACAGAGACACACGCACACAAGTATTTCAATGCCGGCACGAAGCTCACGCTTTTGTCTCGTGCTCAACGCACACACACACACACATACACGTGAGCGGCGCGCAGGAGAAGTTGGAGTGTACAAACGAGTTGGCGGCGGGTCAGTAGCAAACTTGTGCCACACGCCGTTAGGTGGCCCTGTCGTGAATGCGGCAGCCGACACAGACATAGACGCACCGATTCGACGCTGGTGTGTGGGTTGCATGTGGAGGAGGCGCACTCGCACTGCAGCAGTCGCAGTCGCAGCGACGTCAGCGCAAACAACGGAACGGTAGTTGGGCACCTACACTCCTTGTGCCCGGCCTAGCCAGGGCAACAATACAAACATTTTTTGCTTTTCCTTTATAAATGCCGTCGCGCGGGAATCGCCTCTTTGTAGGTATGTGTGTGTGTGCGTTTGTGTGTGTGTGTGTTTGTGTGAAAACAGCAAACACGCAGCAATAACGAAACGAAAAAACGTAAGGCAAAATATTGCAAATAGAGTGCACTTTCACATTGCTGTCCAGCCGATCGACTGCGGCGACAGCGTCAACGTTAACGTCAGCATCATCGTCAGCGCCAACATTGGCTTGGCTTTGTGAACGACGCGACGGCCGCCTTACGGCTGCTTCCTGCCTTTGACTTTTATTGTGTCACGCGTTTGCCGAAAACAAAAAAAATATATGCTTATGTATATATAAACAAGAATAAAACATAACTCGGTTGCGGCTGGCTAGTGAAAGTCTATTTTTCAATATGTAATAAAGATGTCCTCGATTCTTATAGTCCGCGACAGCTGCCCAAAAGTGAGCTGCAATTTAGATACAAGCGTGTGTCGGTCGGTATTGTGTGTGTGTGTGTGTGTGTGTGTATGTCAGCGTGTGTTTGTGTGCTTTCGTTCCTCTCTCAATTAAACGCGACACTAATTTGCGTACTTAGTGAAAATCGATATGGCTATAACTTGCCTTTTACACGTCACATTCGCAGCTTTTGCGAAACTGTCTGCTAAAAAAACGTAGATTAACGGATTCTTCACTTCTTTTTTTTTGATTGCAATATTTTCCAAATTTATGCGAAAATTGTTATAAAATCACGCGCACTAACACACACTCACATACGTACATACACATTTACGCTATCGGGACAACCCTAACCTAAACACAATGTGCCGACATACTAAAAGCGGACAGCCGCACAGTGGTACGATTTGTTGTGAATATAAGTGATACATTTATGAGTAACAAATTAATTAATTTTTCATTATGCGAGTCCTTATGAAAATGTTTATTTCGTAATATTCACTAAAATGAAATTTTCTGTAATTTAAGAACGAGAAAATTGCTCTTTCTCCGAATTTTAAATTCCTTTTATCTGGGCAAGGTAGTAAAATCAAAGTAATAAAAAAAAAAATAAATAATAATACTGGCGGCTTTTGCTGAAAAATTGTGAACAATTTTTTGCGGTTCGATACTTTTGTGCATTCCTGGTATTTAATTACAAAATCCCAAATCGTACCCAGTTTATCATTTTGTGATTAAAACTTAACTATTGCTAGAACTTTGCCAATTACGTCTCAGTGCACAAGTGAATTATCGTGTAAATTGGCTGCTAGCCACTGTGCAGCTAACGGTAGTTTGTGCTCGTGCCTTTGCTCGTATTGCGCGCAGGTTTGCCGCTCTTTTTGTTGCTTCTCACGCTGCCGGCATATATGTATGTGTGTACATGTATACAGCCTGTCTCTGTGTGTGTGTGTGTTTGGGCGATTGTGGGTGTGTTTGCGCGTTTGAGCAGTCAAAATAATAACAGCGGCTGCGATTTCACTTTCCATTCAGAAAGCCAGAATTGGCCTTACCTTGAATTCGATGTTTTGTTTGATATTACCTCACGATGGCAGTTATTCCAAAATGGGCAATAGTCTGAGTTTTTTATTATTTTAACTAATTAACATTAGTTTAATTAACTACTGTTTACATGTTTTACATTGGAGCTTTGGTGTTTTTTTTGTTTATAAATATAGAAAGCACTTTCTCACTCTTTCTATTTACGACTCTCACTCCTACTCCTAACTGTTCTCTCACTTTAAAGCTCATTCTCTCGAAAATATCGCCTTTCATTGCGATTTTCAAAACCCAAGTCTAGCTTGCATTCCCGATACATAAATAAATGAATAAAATATAACTTTTAAATAACTAAAACAAAATAATTAAATTGCAGTCGCTTCGAACGTAAAATTCAACTTCTGGTTCGCCAGATACCACTAACCGGAACCACGCAACGAACGCACAATGAATTTCACACCCTTTGGGAACACCTTTCCGGGCCTTCCACAGTTCACGACGACGACATCGCCGTTGGTGTCGACGGTAACTGCCGCTGTGGCCGTTGCCGATGCCGATGTGACTGCGGCCAACAACAACAATCAACAGCAACAACAGGAGCCCGGCGGCAGCGGCAATCGCTACCAACAACAACAACAACAACACCAGCAGCAGCAACAACAGCAGCAGGTGGCGTCGGGCGTATCTATGACGCACTTCAGCCAGCCTAGCAGCAGCAGCGCCGCCTCCGGCAGCAAGTTTCGCAGCGGGCAGGAGGAGGCGCTGCAGGGCGATAAATACAATGGGCATCTGCAGCAGCAACAGCAACAACAACAGCAGCAACAGCAGCAGCCGCAATATGCGACAGTCTATGCAGCCAGTGCCACGACGAGCGCGGTGGATGCCCTGCAGGCGAGCAGCTCCGGACAGCAGCAGCAACAACAACAGCAACAACAGCAGCAGCAGCAGCTGCAACAGCAACAGGTGGTGGCGCCGCAGGAGCTGACGCAGGATCTATGCAATGCCATATTGCAGCAACAAGGTGAGTCCAAAAGCCCAAGCTGAGCTACTTGATCCATTAAGTCGTCGCTCCTGCTCTTTGTTTTCGCAGTGCTACAGAATACCTCGTGGCAAACGATCACGCCCGGCACCACCGTCGCCGACTACCTCTCGCATCTTCCAGCCAACACGTTGCCGCTGTCGCTGCACCACTTTCTCAAGTACTCCGCGGAGACCATCAAAAAGGAGAACCAGCAGAATGTGGTATTGTTTAGCTTGGAAAATTGTGTTTATTCAAATTGTAAAGTAACTAATCATGGACTCTCGCACAGGTGCTGCAGGTGCAGACGGGACCAGGCGCAGCCATTGGCATAAACACGATTGGCACAACGACAACCATAAGCATACCTCAGCAGGAGCAGCAGCCGCTGCATCAGCAACAACAGCAACAGCAGCAGCAGGCAACACTGCAGTTGGAGTCGCAGGTCGCGGTGGCGAGCACCTCGACAGCCGTAAGCGGAGCCAAGAAGAAGAAACGCAAAAAGCGCTCGAAAGAGCGCAAGCCAAAGCTGCGTCCCGGCGAGATTCGCATGGGCACTGCACTGGACGGCAGCCCGCTTTACATGTGCCCCGAATGTCATGTGGCCTATCCGGAGCCGGAGCTGCTCGAGGTGCATCTGGTGGGGCACAATCTGGAGCGGCGCTATGTATGCGATATCTGTCAGGCATCGCTCAAGCGCAAGGATCATCTGACACGGCACAAACAGTCGCACAATCCGGAACGGCCGTACATCTGCACCGTCTGTTTGAAGGCCTTTAAGCGCAAGGAACAGCTGAGCCTGCACTTTGTCATCCATTCGGGCGAGAAGCGGCATCAGTGCCAGGAGTGCGGCAAGGGCTTCTATCGCAAGGATCACCTGCGCAAGCACACACGCTCCCACATAGCCAGGCGCGTCAAGGCCGAACTAAATAGTCATGTGCGGCGCGAGAACGGCACCAGCATGTTGCAGCCGGTGGTGACGGCTGCCACAACGGCGGCCGTGCAACATGCCAATCAGCAGCAGCTACAACTGCAGCAGCAGCAGCAGCAGCAACAACAACAACAACAACAGCAGCAGCAACAGCAACAACAACAACATCACATTGTCGTCAGCCAACAACAACAGCAACAAGCAACTGTGCAGCAGCAACAACAGCAAATGCTAAATTAGCCAAATGATTTTTGTAAAGTCAGTTAAATCAAAATTCAAAAACCACATGCCACATTTGAAGATGCAACATGCAACAGGCGACAGCAACAACTGTTGCTGCTGACCGCAACAAATTCAAGTCCAAAAAAAAAAACCCTCTCTCTCGGTCCACGCAATTTAATTGACTCACGCAAATCGGATACAAGAATATCGTTGACGATATTCAGCAATACAATAGCTTAAATTTGAAGGACCTCCCATTAGTTTGGGGGGCATCCGTCAACACTGTACAATTATTCCTAGGAAACAACGTGACACAAAGCTAGTCCTAAAAAAGTGCTATAAACCTGGGACCAAAAGAAGCTTGATTAACTTGATTTTTATATAAAACACATTTATAGTAATCGCTCGGAATATTTGAAAAAATCGAAAATGAAAACAGTTGCCATATTCTATGCAATAATTTTAACTACAAATTACCATTTCACAGGTGTTTTTCATCAAGTTCTATACTCGAAAGACTTTAATATTCTTTTTATCGAGCGATCTGTGTAAATAATCTCACAGCTCAAAGTAATCAACCCTATTGTGAAGGATTGTTCGTATACTTGTTTAAATAAGTCCAACTGTCCTTATTATTATTATACAACTTTTACCAATTAAGTTTAAACAATGCAAAAAGGCTATGAAAACTGTGTAATAATGGGAAAAAAGCGATATAGTACTTTATAAGTCCGGATATGTCTCCTTCGTTTCGTGTCCAAATTACAGGGTATACTTATTTATTTAATATGTTTTCAAATCGTCAATTTTATTTGATATATAAGAATTAAGCTTCAAGTTTAGGTCCCAGAGCGCCGATGTGATATTCTGTCGGCCGTACTTTAAGACAAATGTGCAAAGAGATTATAATTTTATATGCGAATCGCGTATTTTAGTAAAATGTATTTTTGTATAAAAGTGAATCTATGTAAATATTTGAAAGATAAAAAAAAACACGGTGTAAATGCAGCAAACTATTTATGTACTCTTAATAACGAAACAAAGCGCAATTTAGATATAAGTACGAACTAGATACTATGAATGTCCTTCGACTTTTGATAACACCGATTAAAACATTTGTAAATACACATGACAATTTTATTTAATTGCTGGAAAACTTCTCCCGGAACGGTTTCCGCCATTGAGTAATAAACAGATATCTGTTTCAATGCATTTCCGCTGTGGAAAATTGGTGGAAACCGTTATATATATAAGAACTTTTTTTGAGCTTTGAGCTTTCGACTATTAACCCTTTGTCAACATTTATTAAAGACGTGCTTAAGAGTTGTTTATACTTATCTCCCCGAAAAGTCAAAGTTTTTTTCATATAATCTAATATTAATTATATTGTAATCTTCTTTACTTTTTAATACTTGCTTTAAGTTTGAGAATCGACGTCACCACGTGTTCTCCGCTTCTTTCTTCTAGAGTGCCCAACTTCTATTTTCAAAAATACATATACATTTATATGTATACTAGCGGGTATAGCCCGGCCTTGCCCATGGCACGTATGTTATAAAATCAATGTTCTCAAAAAGCTTTAAAAATGATTTTGCAACTGAGCTGACGGTAAACAAACTACTTTCATATAAAAGTTTTTCGCCCTTTTACCACTGTTGCAAGTGGAATTTCCCAAATCACTGAAACACGTATTCGTCATATTATTTTGTAGAGCTTTGAAAATAAGTTTGATGCAAACTCCACCGAAGGAGTTTAGATTTTTGGAAATATGTGAAACACGTCTCAAATGATTTCTTATGTAGATCCTTGGAAATGAATTTGAGGGCGAAACGTCAACCACCAAATCTTTGACCCATATTTCCACCATTTGGAATACATTTTTGGAAAAGTAAATTAATTTTAGCAAAGATCTTTGAAATTGAGTTTGAGGCCGATGGAATGGTAAACAAAATAGTTTCATATAAGCATTTTTCGCTAATTACCCACTGTTGCGGGTGGAATTTCCAAAATCGCTGAAACACGTATTTATTAAGTTCTTATGTAGAGCTCTGAAAATAAGTTTGAAGCAAATCGAACACCACTTAAAAATGCACCAAAAAAATGTTAGAATCGCATATTTCCCAGAGGATGCTTTGATTCTGCGAAAAATGTGAAACACGGCTCAAACGATATTTCATATAGATCCTTGGAAATGACCCCCATTTATACCAAGGAGGGATGGATTTTCCAAAAAGTGCGAAACACCCCTCAAATGAATTTGAACAAAGAACTTTGAAATTGAGTTTGAGGCCGATCGGATGGTAAACAAAAAAGTTACATACAAACGTTTTTCGCGATTTTTCCATACTTGCGAGTGGAATTTCCCGAAACCCCGTCTTAACGTGCACCTTCATCACATAATGTAACTACAGTGAAAATTTCAGCTTCCTAGCTCTCACGGTTTGGGCTGTGCGTTGATCATCAATCAATCAGTCAGTCAGTCAGGACAAACAGTTTTATATAAAGAGATATATCTCTTATACTATTCTACTTAAACTTTACAACACTAGATTTACAACACTAGATTCTCGTGACTTTTAAAAGTTTACATTAATGTTCACTGCTTATAATATATTGTTATTTTAAAAGCGACTCACCGATTGCAGAAAATCCAGTCAACTGAGTAAAAAAGGAGACTCAAGTTTGTACCCTGGCAGCCTTATTTAATCTGCTGGCCATCTCTTGCGAGTTTTTATGCATGATCCGCCATTTATATTTTTATACGTACGCACACACACACACGCACGCACACATATGTATATAGCATCCACACCATATATGTATGCCAAGCAGCCTCACGGCTGCAACTGACACCAAGCTTCCGTGGGCAGCGCTATTTTTACTACTGAGCCTTGTCTTCGTATTTTTATACACACGCACAAGCACATACACACTAGTACACCATCTATGTATATAATACCACCTCGAAGCAGCAACTAAATAGCAGCTTCAATTGGAGCCCTTATTTATGCACTTCTCTTCTTCTTGCTTCAACACACGAACACACACACACGTACACAATTCCACACGCCAATACCGGGCCGCTTCACAGCTGCAACTGAGACCCAACTTCTGTGGGCAGCCTTATTTATGCTGCTGAGCCTTGCCAGATCTTCATGTACAATTTTTAAACGAACACACGCACACACACACACACAATATCTGCTGCCTTTCAGCAGCAAACGAATCGCAGCTTCAATTGGAGACCTTTTTTATGCTACATCTCTTCTCTTCTTCTTGCGAGCTTACATTAATGATCAGATTTCATATACAAACAACACACACACACACACACACAGAGACATAACAGCACACGGCCTACACCTACAGCGGGCTGCCCCACAGCAGCAACTAAGACCCAACTTCTGTGAGCAGCCGTATTTATATTGCTGGCTCTTCTTCTTGCGAGCTGCCCATACTTGTTTGGGAGTGTATGGGTAAATATATTCCCAGATATCTTCTGGGCATTGGTGTATTCATTTTATTTTTGGTATTAACTTTCGAGATATCGTTGTGGAAATTGTCAGACAAATAAGAACTGGAAAATCTAGAAACTTTATAGCGCTCGTATAACCAATAGCGGATACTTAAAGCGATAGTTCAAAGGAAGTTAAATCTTAAAATACAAATATTTAACACGTTCTCGAATTTAGAATACCTTACCGAGGAAAACAACTAAATTATACGTATAATTTATGGAAACCACAAAGAATACGGACCAATCCGACAAATCCCTATATGATTGCAATATCTGCTTGGGCACAGCCAAGAATGCGGTCATTTGCACTTGTGGCCACCTGTTTTGTTGGGCCTGCTTGCATTTGTGGACGCTGACGCCTTGTAGCCAGCGCAGGTTCTGCCCCGTTTGCAGGGTGCCCCTGGACAAGAGTAAGGTAATACCATTATATGGACGGAATTGTGCAGTGCAGGATCCAAGCGATACGATGGCGCCACGTCCTGCTGCACAACGGATCGAGCCTAGTCCAGAATCTAGCTCTGTCTACCTGGGCTTCCTCTTTGGATTTCACACATCCCTCGGCTATGGCAGCATTCCGATTGAATCCCTTGCATCCGCGCTGAATTTAAACGACGAACAGGCGCTCTTTCTATTTTTCGGTCTTTTTTGTCTAGGCTGGTGGATGCTCTAGCAGACAGGAAATCAAATTTAAATAGGCATAATACATATTCTACTCATTCGATATGTCCTTTTGGCAGTAGGTCCAACTATGTAGAGCATCAAATGTATCCAAATGTATCAAATAAATTGTAATCAGACCTAAAAATTACTATTCTTAGGCGTCTGTCAGTTGGACAAAATCATTTAGAATATATTATATTGATATAATCAAACAAGTTATTATATATATCTCACAGTATATGGATATATTTTAATCTAAATAAATCTTCAAAGTTCTTCAAATTCGTTTACATTAATTGCACTCATTATTTATATTTATTATGCACCATTTATTATATTCAATCAAGTAATCAGTATAATTATTTAATTTGTAATTATAATTAATTATTCATGTAATTGTATGCAATTTGTGTATGTATATGTAATTTTTTTATCATATGTTCGTGCTGTTCTCTCTATGTATATACTGAATGATCTTTGCCTGCGTACAGCTTAACTTAAGATATTACAAAATATACGTTAGGTTAATTAAATGTATGTTAAAGGAAGTGTTTGCGGCTAATATGGATGGGGTGGGGAGGGGGAGGGTAACAACTACATCGCAGAGATTAGCAGAGATTCGAGTCAAGCCTTATATAAGATATTGTGCTTGAACTAATTCAAATCTGCCGCCTGTGTTTAATGCTAACGAACAGTTTCTTATTTCAAAACATTCTGTTTTTGTGTGTGTATATATATATATATAGATATATATGTATGACGTATTGTGTGTGTGTGTGTATGGTGTGTGCCAATATCTGCAGGGCGTCCAGGACATTCGAGTCCTGCGGGCACTTCCTCACTTATCAATTTTTATTATTAGTCGTACAAAATGTGTGTGTTGTGTTTCTTTCATTCTTTTGCTGGTGTTTTTTTTTTGTTTTGTTTTTGGTTGATTTGTTGTGTTTCGTTTTCGCTGCGAAAGATAAATTTAATCACTGTACAAAAGACTGATGCCTCGGCTTTGGCTATCTATGGGCCGCACAAATATTTTCGCTTCTGATCATCCATATAATCGCGTGTAGACATCTGTATGGCTCGCTGCAGCATCTCGTTCTCATTGACGCCTGGCAAAGATCGGAGGAAATATGTTAATTGCAAGTTGTTACTTAAACAGAAAAAAAACAGCACTAACCATCGTTGGCGTAGGAGGCCTCGAGCAGCTCCTGATAGAAGCTGGAGTAGCTCTGCTTTGGCGGCGACTGAGCATCGACACGTTTGGGTGGCGACTGGGACGACTGTTTGGAGGTGCACGGTTGCTGTTCCACTTCCGGCGTGCGCTCACGTGCAGCTGAGGGCGCTGCATCCCGCTTCGGACTCTTGCGCTGCGGCGTTTCGTGTACTTCCAGACTACAATCGGGCAAATCATGTGTGAGACTTGCTAGTTGGTGGCACAAATGGATAGCTGGCACATACCTGTTGCCTGCCTCACGCACTTCGTGCCGACGTTTCTTGCTGCTGCGCAGGTTGTTGCTGCGACGCTGGGATTTGGGCAATTTTTTGGAGCGCTGTGTGGCGGCCGCTGTATTGGGCGAGGCATTGCCTCCACAGTGGCCCACCGAGCTGGTGCTGCTCATATCGGTGGCATCGCTCTCATAGCCGCCCAGTTCGTTCACTTCGGGCGGCAGCTTGTGTGTAAACTGGCCTAGGCTCTTGGGCGATAGTCCAAAGCCAGAGGCTGGGCCATCGCCGACGCTGCAGCTGCTCAAGGTGGCGGCTGTGTTGCTGTTGCCGTTGTTGTTACTGCTGCCACAAACGCCTCCTCCTCCTCCTCCTCCTCCATCGCTTGAGTATTTGGAGGGCGAAGCGTCAGAGTCGGTAAGCGCCTCGGCAGATGTCACTGTTGAAGATGTTGCCGAAGTGGCGGCTGTGTTGCTGCTGCGCGAACGCTGCATATTATCACGGCACCATTGTAAGTAGGACTCGCGAGCGATTTGCTCCTCGATGGCCTCGTTGGTGGCTTCCCAGTCTGTTGTCTTTAGCTTATCCTCAAACATAGTCTAGACAAGACACATAAATTAATGTCATATTGATTTATATATATATATTATTGTTAGATTACCTGCTCAATTTCGAGCTGCTCGCTAAGACGCACTGCCTCCTTGGTCTGAAACTCGGGCTTGTAACCAGCCAAACCCAAGCCGACGCCCACAGTGGCATTGTAGGGATCCAGTATCGCATTATAGTGAGAGCCTCGTTGATAGGACAAACGCAGCGGCGGATAACCAGCCTGTGATTGCTCCGAATTGAAGATGTTGATGGGAGCTGCAAGTATAAAAAATAATACACATAAGAACGAATGTCTAAGAGATCAAGAATTTATTCTCCATGGTCAACGGGCTCCACTATTAACCAGAGTTTTTGGCCACGCCATCCTCAACGGATGTAGGCGCGCACAATGAGAGGGATTGTGAAAAAACGTTGCGAAATGGGTGCCGACGTGCTATACAATTATTTTCAAAGCGACATCTGCAACATTTATGTTTCTCATTGTCAAAATTTGTGCGGAATTAATTACATCTCATACATCTTAATACAAAATTCTGCCTTTGGGAATTGCAGGAACATGTAGGTATGAAAATGGGATGGTTTCTTGTCACATCAATATGAATGGGATTTTCCCCAAGACTTATAAACCCATTTCAATTTGTTAACAGGGCGCAAGCTATAAGTTCACAAGGGGTAGCTGATAACTGAATAACAAGAATCGGAATCGAATTTGGAATCGGAAGCCTGTTGGACTATAGAGTTTATAGCGATATTGAATACTAACTCGACTGGTAGCAGTAGACTTCGACGGTGCGACTGTAGATCTCTGATATGGCCTGTATCTCGATGTGATTGCCGTGTGCATCCCGAGCCCGTTTTCGTTGAATGTAGCCGTTGATGTCCTCGGTGACAAACTGTCCAAAGTACTCGCGGTTCTCATGCTACAAGAAAATGAATGGAAAACTTAAATATATATATAATATGTGCATAAATACATATATATATATAGATATTACAATATAGTCCATTGTGTGCTGACGTATGACATCGTGCATGCCCTCATCGCCATAGATCTGCAGAGATATTGAGCGAAATAGACAGGCGCCGTCCTCCTCCACGGGTTTCAGTTCATAGCCGCGCTTCTCCATGCACTTGGCGAACTCCTCGTCGCGCCTCTTCCACTCCTCGGCCGAAATGGTGCGCTCCTTGGGCTGCAGATGCTCATCACCGCTATTATAGCCAGAAAATGTCTCTTCGACGGCCTTAAGCAAGTTGGCCGCCGCAGCAGCCGGCGTGATCTGGGTCTGCGCTTTTGGTACGTTGGCACAGCCTAGGCCCAGATGTTCCGGTGACTTGCGACCCACGGCCGTTGGACTGCTATTGCCTGGCCCGGCGGCAACGGCAGCTGCCACCACTGAATGTGGACTACTGCATTTGCTGGTGACGCCCGCAACGCCGCCACCACCTACAGTCGGATGATTAAGGCTGAGCTTCTCGCGCTCCAAACGATCGCGCTTGTGATGATGAGCGTGGCCCTCGTGGTGTTCGCGTCGTTTCGAGCGGGAGCTGTGTAAAACGGGAAAATTGATTAGACGCAGGTAGCGTTAAAGTTAAAATTTTATAATTGGGGTGTTGCAGATGCAGATGCGGATGCAAATAAAATGCTTGATGCAGTTGGGCATAGAATAAAAACGAAAAATCTTTATACAGAAAGATCCTGTGGCAGCTTCATTATATGGTGATCCGCTTTTGATTCGTGTTGGCCAACAAAGTTTAAATTCATCAACTGGAAAATAGGTTCATTTGGCAGCTTTATGATATAGTGATGCGTTCCAGTCAAAGAGTCGGATCTATGCAGATAAAACACCTCAAGAGGCTAGTTTGTGGAACGCGCAGACGGACAAAACATAGATTAGCTAGCCGGGAATCCACACTCACCTCTTGTGTGGACTGCAGCGATGTGTGCGTGCCAGCTCGTCGTAGACCTCGCCACGGCGCTGTGGACTCTGCGGGCATAGAAGTTATGTGATAAGTCATGCAAATGCATTAATTGCGATGTTAATACGCACCTGGCCATGGCCATCGATAACAACATTGCGATGGGCCTGATTGACAACCGATTGCTCGACCACCACCTGACCGGAGACGTGAGCCTCGGTGGCATCCGCATCGACCACGCGCTTGCCACTGGGTGCACTGACTGGCTTTATGGTCATGCTGTGGCCGCCTGTGAACTACCACGCAATTCGTGAATGCGAAGCTTCAAATGATTCGTCGTCTGCTGTCTGTTTGTTGTTATGCGAAAGTTGAACACATGAGTAATATGGGAAATTTGGTTAGCTGTTGTTGGCCAGCTCAGAATTAGATTTTCTTCTGCGTTTGTGTGTGTATGTGGTATCACTTTTTTCTTTTTTACACAAGTTCTTTGTCCGTGTGGCAAACGCTGCTTCAATAGATTCCCCTTATTAACGCACTTTTATTATATTATGTTATTGTTGTTTTTATTATTATTATGGTTGCTGCTCTCAAAACAGTTGATGTAGTAATTTATTCGACGCACAACTATGAAATCATATTCATAGCCAATGTAAATGGTGAAAATTTTGTGATTTTCGTTTCAATGTGTGTGTGTGTTTGCTGTGCCTGTGCCTGCATGTATGTCTATGTGTAAGTGTGTGTGTGTGTGTCTGTGTGTAGTGTTTGCTAGCAATCGTCTTTGTCTCTTGCACTGTTGCAGAAACGATTAATTAAATTCGTCGCTTCCGCTCAGTTGTATATTTTGTGCGCAGTGCACTTTACAAAATAACAAATATCATAGTTATAACAAGCTCGTGCAGTATTGTTTTTATGTTTTTAGAAAGTTTAAGGCCAGGAGAGTCTGTTCGATTTTTGTATTTACACCAATCACAAATTCGTCAGATGCGCACGTTGTGCTTCTTCTTGCACTTTTGGCATTTTTTAGGCAATTTCATTCAGTCAGCTTGTCGCGCCATACGGCGAACATCTGATAATAATCATGTAGGCCGCCAGTGTTGCCATATTCGTTTGTTTTTCTTACGGCTAGATTTGGCTTTTTTTATAGCAATGATATACACAAATGTTATATAATTTTTATGGCACCGATTGGCACCTTTCATTCTATTGATTATTTTAAGATCCACGAACCGATCTAGAAAAACTATTTGATTGATAATAATACGTACAAGTTTCTTCAGTTTACTCGAAGACAGTTTAATTTAAAAGTTCACCACATATTAAACAAATATTTAATCAAATGTGCCGGCGAATATTTGCTATCAAATAATAATTTGCATTATAAATCATCTAGGCAACAGCTGAAATAACATTGAATATTTTTCCTATACTGACTTTATATACCTTTGTATTCTGTCTATATAAATTTTTCCACGACTTTCTCATGGCCTTTTCCACACATGCAAGGCAAACAAAAAGCGGAATTCTCTTCAAATAAAATGCGAATAAATATATTGATTTGCATATATATTTTACTAACTTTTAAAACTGAACTGTCAACATTTACATATATTGCTGTACAAACGGAAGCATTTGACAGAAACTTTCATTGATAAAGTTAGTTTAGGTATTGACCATTCCAAGCGTTGTTGCCCCATCCAGTTCCGTAATAGTCCCAGGTCGGACTGGCTCCCATCCATGCTCCTTGCGAGCCCCACCAGTATGGATAGCCTCCAGTTCCGTATCGTGCGCCTCCTACTTTCATGCTTCTACTGGCATACCTTTTTGATTTCTTGTTTAGTGCGATCTGTCCAGTATTTATTTGCGAATCGTCTGTTTCAAGGGTATCTCCGACATCAGATGATAAACTGCTTTCTTGTCCCCTCTTGATGACCTTTCCGATAACACCCGGAATGCCCGAGGAGCTGGAACGCTTAGACCAAGTGTGAGTAGTACGAGTTCCGGACTTGCCGCCGTTTCGGCCGCCACCATTTGCAGTGGAACTTCCAGAGTTGACACTTACAACCACCTTGCTTGACGGCTTCGTACCCTTAGTTGATGAACTAGACCGCTTTGACCAAGAACTCGAAGTTACTCTTTTCGTCCTGGAGTCGCCTTGGGCTGGAAGTTTTTTAGCTGTTGTCGAAGTTGTGGTGGAGCTAGATCGGCGTGTGTTGCCACCTCGAACAACTCTAGTGGTCGTAAAGGTTCCAGACTGCTCGCTTTTGCCGTTTTTGACCACTGTGTTAGGGTCCACTGATGAGCTTGATTTTTCAGATGTTTTCGTAATTGTGGTTGAGACAGATTGTTGAGATTCTGCATTTCCAGCAACATTATCAGCCCCAGAATTTGTAGTTGAACTAGACTGATTGGTTTCATCCGAAGATGTGATCGTGTTCGAGGAGGATCCAGATTCAACATTGTTGCCGGTTTCAACAACAGTGTTAGTCTGGCCGGAACTCTCTTCTACGATGGGATCCACCGATGAACTGGTTTCGTCAGAGGTTGTTGTTGTCGTGGTTGAGCCAGATTGCTGTGAGTCTCCACCTCCAACAACAGTGTCGCCTCCTGATGTTGATGTTGAACTAGATTGATTTGATTCATCCGAAGATGTGATCGTGTTCGAGGAGGATCCAGATTCAACATTGTTGCCGGTTTCAACAACAGTGTTAGTCTGGCCGGAACTCTCTTCTACGACGGGATCCACCGATGCATTAGATTCCTCAGAGGTTGTCGTTGTCGTGGTTGAGCCAGATTGCTGTGAGTTTCCACCTACAACAACAGTGTCGCCACCTGACGTTGAGCTAGACTGGCTCATTTCATCCGAAGATGCGATCGTGTTCGAGGAGGATCCAGATTCAACATTGTTGCCGCTTTCAACAACAGTGTTAGTCTGGGCGGAGCTCTCTTCTACGATGGGATCCACCGATGAACTGGTTTTCTCAGAGGTTGTCGTTGTCGTGGTTGAGCCAGATTGCTGTGAGTCTCCATCTCCAACAACAGTGTCGCCTCCTGATGTTGATGTTGAACTAGATTGATTTGATTCATCCGAAGATGTGATCGTGTTCGAGGAGGATCCAGATTCAACATTGTTGCTGGTTTCAACAACAGTGTTAGTCTGGCCGGAACTCTCTTCTACGACGGGATCCACTGATGAAACTGGTTTCCTCAGAGGTTGTCGTGGTCGTGGTTGAGCCAGATTGCTGTGAGTCTCCACCTCCAACAACAGTGTCGCCACCTGATGCTGATGTTGAACTAGACTGACTCGTCTCATCCGAAGATGTGATCGTGTCCGAGGAGGATCCAGATTCAACATTGTTGCCGGTTTCAACAACAGTGCTAGTCTGGCCGGAGCTCTCTTCTACGACGGGATCCACCGATGCATTAGATTCCTCAGAGGTTGTCGTTGTCGTGGTTGAGCCAGATTGTTGTGAGTCTCCACCTCCAACAACAGTGTCGCCGACTGACGTTGAGCTAGACTGACTCGTTTCATCCGAAGATGCGATCGTGTTCGAGGAGGATCCAGATTCAACATTGTTGCCGGTTTCAACAACAGTGTTAGTCTGGGCGGAACTCTCTTCTACGACGGGATCCACCGATGAAATGGTCTCCTCAGAGGTTGTAGTTCTCGTGGTTGAGCCAGATTGCTGTGAGTCTCCACCTCCAACAACAGTGACGCCACCTGATGTTGATGTTGAACTAGATTGATTTGATTCATCCGAAGATGTGATCGTGTTCGAGGAGGATCCAGATTCAACATTGTTGCCGGTTTCAACAACAGTGCTAGTCTGGCCGGAGCTCTCTTCTACGACGGGATCCACCGATGCATTAGATTCCTCAGAGGTTGTCGTTGTCGTGGTTGAGCCAGATTGTTGTGAGTCTCCACCTCCAACAACAGTGTCGCCAACTGACGTTGAGCTAGACTGACTCGTTTCATCCGAAGATGCGATCGTGTTCGAGGAGGATCCAGATTCAACATTGTTGCCGGTTTCAACAACAGTGTTAGTCTGGCCGGAGCTCTCTTCTACGACGGGATCCACCGATGAAATGGTTTCCTCAGAGATTGTCGTTGTCGTGGCTGAACCAGATTGTTGTGAGTCTCCACCTCCAACAACAGTGTCGCTACCTGACGTTGAGCTAGACTGGCTCGTTTCATTCGAAGATGTGATCGTGTCCGAGGACGATCCAGATTCAACATTGTTGCCGGTTTCAACAACAGTGCTAGTCTGGCCGGAGCTCTCTTCTACGACGGGATCCACCGATGCATTAGATTCCTCAGAGGTTGTCGTTGTCGTGGCTGAGCCAGATTGTTGTGAGTCTCCACCTCCAACAACAGTGTCGCTACATGATGTTGAACTAGACTTCGTTTCGTCCGAAGATGCGATCGTGTTCGAGGAGGATCCAGATTCAACATTGTTGCCGGTTTCAACAACAGTGTTAGTCTGGCCGGAGCTCTCTTCTACGACGGGAGCCACCGATGCATTAGATTCCTCAGATGTCGTCGTTGTCGTGGTTGAGCCAGATTGCTGTGAGTCTCCACCTCCAACAACAGTGTCGCCACCTGATGTTGATGTTGAACTAGACTGATTCGTTTCTTCCGAAGATGTGATCGTGTCCGAGGAGGATCCAGATTCAACATTGTTGCCGGTTTCAACAACAGTGCTAGTCTGGCCGGAGCTCTCTTCTACGACGGGATCCACCGATGCATTAGATTCCTCAGAGGTTGTCGTGGTCGTTGAGCCAGATTGCTGTGAGTCTCCACCTCCAACAACAGTGTCGCCTCCTGATGTTGATGTTGAACTAGATTGATTTGATTCATCCGAAGATGTGATCGTGTTCGAGGAGGATCCAGATTCAACATTGTTGCCGGTTTCAACAACAGTGCTAGTCTGGCCGGAGCTCTCTTCTATGACGGGATCCACAGATGAACTGGTTTCCTCAGATGTCGTCGTTAAGCCAGATTGCTGTGAATCTCCGCCTCCAACAACAGTGTCACCTCCTGTTGTTGAACTAGACTGACTCGTTTCTTCAGAAGAGGTGATCGTGTTCGAGGAGGATCCAGATTCAACATTGTTGCCGGTTTCAACAACAGTGCTAGTCTGGCCGGAGCTCTCTTCTACGACGGGATCCACCGATGCATTAGATTCCTCAGAGGTTGTCGTGGTCGTTGAGCCAGATTGCTGTGAGTCTCCACCTCCAACAACAGTGTCTTTATCCGATGTCGATGTTGAACTAGACAGACTCGTTTCGTCCGAAGATGTGATCGTGTTCGAGGAGGATCCAGATTCAACATTGTTGCCGGTTTCAACAACAGTGTTAGTCTGGCCCGAACTGTCTTCTACGACGGGATCCACCGAAGAACTGGTTTCCTCAGAGGTTGTCGTGGTCGTTGAGCCAGATTGCTGTGAGTCTCCACCTCCAACAACAGTGTCGCCACCTGATGTTGATGTTGAACTAGACTGACTTGATTCATCCGAAGATGTGATCGTGTTCGAGGAGGATCCAGATTCAACATTGTTGCCACTTTCAACAACAGTGTTAGTCTGGCCGGAACTCTCTTCTACGACGGGATCCACAGATGAAATGGTTTCCTCAGAGGTTGTCGTGGTCGTTGAGCCAGATTGCTGTGAGTCTCCACCTCCAACAACAGTGTCGCCTCCTGATGTTGATGTTGAACTAGACTGACTTGATTCATCCGAAGATGTGATCGTGTTCGAGGAGGATCCAGATTCAACATTGTTGCCGGTTTCAACAACAGTGTTAGTCTGGCCCGGAACTTCTTCTACGACGGGATCCACCGAATGCACTGGTTTCCTCAGAGGTTGTCGTGGTCGTTGAACCAGATTGCTGTGAGTCTCCACCTCCAACAACAGTGTCGCCACCTGATGATGATGTTGAACTAGACTGACTCGTTTCATCCGAAGATGTGATCGTGTCCGAGGAGGATCCAGATTCAACATTGTTGCCGGTTTCAACAACAGTGCTAGTCTGGCCTGAACTCTCTTCAACGACGGGATCCGACGATGCATTAGACTCCTCAGAGGTTGTCGTGGTCGTTGAGCCAGATTGCTGTGAGTCTCCACCTCCAACAACAGTTTCTTCACCTGAAGTTGAGCTGGACTGACTCGTTTCATCCGAAGATGTGATCGTGTTCGAGGAGGATCCAGATTCAACATTGTTGCCGGTTTCAACAACAGTGTTAGTCTGGCCCGAACTCTTTTCTACGACGGGATCCGACGATGCATTAGACTCCTCAGAGGTTGTCGTTGTGGTTGAGCCAGATTGCTGTGAGTCCCCACCTCCAACAACAGTGTCGCCTCCTGACGTTGAGCTAGACTGACTCGTTTCATCCGAAGATGTTATCGTGTTCGAGGAGGATCCAGATTCAACACTGCCTGTTTCAACAACAGTGTTAGTCTGGCCGGAGCTCTCTTCTATGACGGGATCCACCGATGAACTGGTTTCGTCAGAGGTTGTTGTTGTCGTGGTTGAGCCAGATTGCTGTGAGTCTCCATCTCCAACAACAGTGTCGCCACCTGATGTTGATGTTGAACTAGACTGACTAGATTCATCCGAAGATGTGATCGTGTTTGAGGAGGATCCGGATTCAACATTGTTGCCGGTTTCAACAACAGTGCTAGTCTGACTGGAACTCTCTTCTACGACGGGATCTACCGATGAAATGGTTTCCTCAGAGGTTGTCGTGGTCGTTGAGCCAGATTGCTGTGAGTCTCCACCTCCAACAACAGTTTCTTCACCTGAAGTTGAGCTGGACTGACTCGTTTCATCCGAAGATGTGATCGTGTTCGAGGAGGATCCAGATTCAACATTGTTGCCGGTTTCAACAACAGTGTTAGTCTGGCCGGAACTCTCTTCTACGACGGGATCCACCGATGCATTAGACTCCTCAGAGGTTGTCGTTGTCGTTGAGCCAGATTGCTGTGAGTCTCCATCTCCAACAACAGTGTCGCCACCTGATGTTGATGTTGAACTAGACTGACTAGATTCATCCGAAGATGTGATCGTGTTCGAGGAGGATCCAGATTCAACATTGATGCCGGTTTCAACAACAGTGTTCGCCTGGCCGGAACTCTCTTCTACGACGGGATCCACCGATGAAATGGTTTCCTCAGAGGTTGTCGTGGTCGTTGAGCCAGATTGCTGTGAGTCTCCACCTCCAACAACAGTTTCTTCACCTGAAGTTGACCTGGACTGACTCGTTTCATTCGAAGATGTGATCGTGTTCGAGGAGGATCCAGATTCAACATTGTTGCCGGTTTCAACAACAGTGTTAGTCTGGCCGGAACTCTCTTCTACGACGGGATCCACCGATGAAATGGTCTCCTCAGAGGTTGTCGTGGTCGTTGAGACAGATTGCTGTGAGTCTCCACCTCCAACAACAGTGTCTTCACCTGATGTTGATGTTGAACTAGACTGATTGTTTTCTTCCGAAGATGTGATCGTGTTCGAGGAGGATCCAGATTCAACATTGTTGCCGGTTTCAACAACAGTGTTAGTCTGGCCGGAACTCTCTTCTACGACGGGATCCACCGATGAAATGGTTTCCTCAGAGGTTGTCGTGGTCGTTGAGCCAGATTGCTGTGAGTCTCCACCTCCAGCAACAGTTTCTTCAGCTGAAGTTGAGCTGGACTGACTCGTTTCATCCGAAGATGTGATCGTGTTCGAGGAGGATCCAGATTCAACATTTGCCGGTTTCAACAACAGTGTATAGTCTGGCCCGAACTCTCTTCTACGACGGGATCCGACCGATGCATTAGACTTCTGAGGTTGTCGTTGTGGTTGAGCCAGATTGCTGTGAGTCCCCACCTCCAACAACAGTGTCGCCACCTTGACGTTGAGCTAGACTGACTCGTTTCATCCGAAGATGTGATAGTGTTCGAGGAGGCTCCAGATTCAACATTGTTGCCGGTTTCAACAACAGTGTTAGTCTGGCCGGAGCTCTCTTCTACGACGGGATCCACCGATGAAATGGTTTCCTCAGAGGTTGTCGTGGTCGTTGAGCCAGATTGCTGTGAGTCTCTACCTCCAACTACAGTGTCTTTACCTATTGTTGTTGTTGAACTAGACTGATTGTTTTCTTCCGAAGATGTGATCGTGTTCGAGGAGGATCCGGATTCAACATTGTTGCCGGTTTCAACAACAGTGCTAGTCTGACTGGAACTCTCTTCTACGACGGGATCTACCGATGAAATGGTTTCCTCAGAGGTTGTCGTGGTCGTTGAGCCAGATTGCTGTGAGTCTCCACCTCCAGCAACAGTTTCTTCAGCTGAAGTTGAGCTGGACTGACTCGTTTCATCCGAAGATGTGATCGTGTTCGAGGAAGATCCAGATTCAACATTGCCTGTTTCAACAACAGTGTATGTCTGGCCCGAACTCTCTTCTACGACGGGATCCGACGATGCATTAGACTTCTCAGAGGTTGTCGTTGTGGTTGAGCCAGAATGCTGTGAGTCCCCACCTCCAACAACAGTGTCGCCACCTGACGTTGAGCTAGACTGACTCGTTTCATCCGAAGATGTGATAGTGTTCGAGGAGGCTCCAGATTCAACATTGTTGCCGGTTTCAACAACAGTGTTAGTCTGGCCGGAGCTCTCTTCTACGACGGGATCCACCGATGAAATGGTTTCCTCAGAGGTTGTCGTGGTCGTTGAGCCAGATTGCTGTGAGTCTCTACCTCCAACTACAGTGTCTTTACCTATTGTTGTTGTTGAACTAGACTGATTGGTTTCTTCCGAAGATGTGATCGTGTTCGAGGAGGATCCAGATTCAACATTGTTGCCGGTTTCAACAACAGTGTTCGCCTGGCCGGAACTCTCTTCTACGACGGGATCCACCGATGAAATAGTTTCCTCAGAGGTTGTCGTGGTCGTTGAGCCAGATTGCTGTGAGCTTCCACCTCCAGCAACAGTTTCTTCAGCTGAAGTTGAGCTGGACTGACTCGTTTCATCCGAAGATGTGATCGTGTTCGAGGAAGATCCAGATTCAACATTGCCTGTTTCAACAACAGTGTTAGTCTGGCCCGAACTCTCTTCTACGACGGGATCCGACGATGCATTAGACTCCTCAGAGGTTGTCGTTGTGGTTGAGCCAGATTGCTGTGAGTCCCCACCTCCAACAATAGTGTCGCCACCTGACGTTGAGCTAGACTGACTCGTTTCATCCGAAGATGTGATCGTGTTCGAGGAGGATCCAGATTCAACATGGTTGCCGGTTTCAACAACAGTGTTAGTCTGGCCGGAACTCTCTTCTACGACGGGATCCACCGATGAAATGGTCTCCTCAGAGGTTGTCGTGGTCGTTGAGCCAGATTGCTGTGAGTCTCCACCTCCATCAACAGTGTCTTCACCTGATGTTGATGTTGAACTAGACTGATTGGTTTCTTCCGAAGATGTAATCGTGTTCGAGGAGGATCCAGATTCAACATTGTTGCCGGTTTCAACAACAGTGTTCGCCTGGCCGGAACTCTCTTCTACGACGGGATCCACCGATGAAATGGTTTCCTCAGAGGTTGTTGTGGTCGTTGAGCCAGATTGCTGTGAGTCTCCACCTCCAACAATAGTTTCTTCACCTGAAGTTGAGCTGGACTGACTCGTTTCATCCGAAGATGTGATCGTGTTCGAGGAGGATCCAGATTCAACATTGCCTGTTTCAACAACAGTGTATGTCTGGCCCGAACTCTCTTCTACGACGGGATCCGACGATGCATTAGACTCCTCAGAGGTTGTCGTTGTGGTTGAGCCAGATTGCTGTGAGTCCCCACCTCCAACAACAGTGTCGCCACCTGACGTTGAGCTAGACTGACTCGTGTCGTCCGAAGATGTGATCGTGTTCGAGGAGGATCCAGAATCCACATTGTTGCCGGTTTCAACAACAGTGTTAGTCTGGCCGGAGCTCTCTTCTACGACGGGATCCACCGATGAAATGGTTTCCTCAGATGTTGTCGTTGTCGTCGTTGAGCCAGATTGCTGTGAATCTCCGCCTCCAATAACAGTGTCTTCACCTGATGTTGATGTTGAACTAGACTGATTGGTTTCTTCCGAAGATGTGATCGTGTTCGAGGAGGATCCAGATTCAACATTGTTGCCGGTTGTAACAACAGTGTTCGCCTGGCCGGAACTCTCTTCTACGACGGGATCCACCGATGAAATAGTTTCCTCAGAGGTTGTCGTGGTCGTTGAGCCAGATTGCCATGAGTCTCCACCTCCAACGACAGTGTCTTCACCTGATGTTGAACTAGACTGACTTGATTCATCCGAAGATGTGATCGTGTTCGAGGAGGATCCAGATTCAACATTGTTGCCACTTTCAACAACAGTGTTAGTCTGGCCGGAACTCTCTTCTACGACGGGATCCACCGATGAAATAGTTTCCTCAGAGGTTGTCGTGGTCGTTGAGCCAGATTGCCATGAGTCTCCACCTCCAACGACAGTGTCTTCACCTGATGTTGAGCTAGACTGACTCGTTTCATCCGAAGATGTGATCGTGTTCGAGGAGGATCCTGATTCAACATTGTTGCTGGTTTCAACAACAGTGTAAGTCTGGCCGGAGCTCTCTTCTACGTCGGGATCCACCGATGAACTGGTTTCCTCAGAGGTTGTCGATGTCGTGGTTGAGCCAGATTTTGAGGAGTCTCCACGAGACGATGTAGTTGAAGTTGAGCTTGAACTAGATTGATTTTTGGATCCACGCTTAATTATTTTATCAACACGGCCCGAAGATCTGTGATTATGCGGAATAGTCTTTCTAATATCATTTATGATTGAATCAAATTGAACGTTATTTTGCTGAACTCCTAAAACGTCTGCTGTTGAAGTTATCCGATTATTTGCACAGTTCACATGATTATGATTTCCGTCAAGTTCACCATCGTGTATAAGTATTAATTTACCGAAAAGTCTATCCAAGAGCCACAAGCGAATATCTTTCCGAATATCTAGGAGGGTTTGTCTAACACTTTCACAACAAGGACCGGTAGTTCCGGGCTTCGGATTCACCGCCTCGGTGCTCACTGCCGTCTCCGTATGAATGTGAGCACCGGATGCGAGTGCCACGAAGGTGCCCAAGAGGGCGATACAAAATATACGCATTGTCTACCAAGAACGTGGGCTCAAGTTTATCTGTTGGCCACAACGACAACTGGGCTGCTTTTATACTTTATCAACATATTCGGGTTTATTGTCTTTCCTATAATTTGGATATTTGCGTAGATGCTTTTGTGCAGTTAAGCAAATTTCTCATTGTTCCAAAACATTTGGTACTTCTATTGTTCCATATAAAAAAAAAAATTAAAAATTAGTTACTTGATACTGAACCCACGACACCATATAGAAAAGGAAATAAACAGCTGTGCAAAATATTTGCTCCGAGCTTAGATTAAACAAGATTCAGACTTTCTTAAGACTTTACTTTGGCTAAGACGTCAAACGTGCTGCAATTACCAAAAATAATTAGAGTATGAGGAGCGTGTTTCCAAGACAAAGCGTTGTTTATTTGAGTACTCAGCAGATTAGAATGTTCCAAATTATGCCATATTCAAATTTATTCTTTTAACATTTTATTTATACCACATGTACATAAGTGTAGGGATTATTGTATCCAAATATTGTCATCATGGACTTCAATCAGAACTCATCCTTCTCAAATGGATGGTGTGGATGACCGTATTGGCTGTAAAATATCGAAAAAGATAAGTGTAAGTACAAGTGAACATTATAAATTGAATTCAAAAGCAGCAATAAAATCAAAATAAAAGTTAACACTGGTCTAACTACGGGTCTAACAAGCTGGAAAGTACTTTATAATTGTTAGTGAAGTATTGGGAATATAGTTTTTTTTTTTGATTAACTTAAGAGCATTCCAATCAAATTAAAATAGATTGGAGAACAAAAGCGAGTAACTATTTGGTGAACAGAAACGAGTAAATAAACAAAACAAACAGGCTGTAAGAAAATAGGTAAAGTATTTAAACATACGGCTGTGCTTCTCGGATTGCGCGCTGTTAGTTTCGCCAGTAATATTTACTTAACTATGTGTATTCATATATCATATGTCTCATACGGTGAGAAAGATTTCTTGTGATTTAATTTAATATTCGTCGTGAAATGGATAATATTTATGACCGCCAGCATCTCTAAATAATCATATTTCAAAAAAATTACAATCAAATCCATATACAGATGTCAAAGAAATAAATAAATTAAAACACCACTTATATATAAATACTTAACATAATACAATGCGATTTTATAGAATTTCAATGGGAATTATTAAACAGAAAACTTACTTGAGCAGTGGCACCAGGCGTCCATTACATTCGAAACTTTCGATTGTTTTGATTTCCTCAGGTGTTAAAACGAAATCGAAGACTTTAAAGTTCGATACGATACGTTCCTTGGTCACAGACTTTGGTATAACAATGTTATTGCGCTGGATCTGATAGCGTATCAGAATCTGTCCTGGTGTCTTTTTCTTGGCTTCAGCAATGTCCTTAATCTAAAAGAGGTTACAGTTTAAAGGTTGAGCAGTCTGTTATGCGTTTTCACATATATGACTCACGGCTTGTTCCTCTAGAATTACGGGATCACCCTCCTTGGCCCAAGGACGGTTCGGGCTGCCCAAAGGGCTGTATGCGGTAATTGCAATATTATTTTCTTTGCAAAAATCGGAAAGTTTCTTTTGGGTTAAATAGGGATGGCATTCGATCTGATTTGTGGCTGGGGGTATTTTGGCAACCGCCAGCACGCGCTCGATTTGGTTCTTGTTGAAGTTGGAAACGCCAATGGACTTGACTAGACCGTCCGCAACGAGCTTCTCCATGGCCTTCCAGGTGTCTACGTAATCGTCTGGCGAGAACAGAGTTTTGCCATCTTTATCAACTGGGAACAGATCGCAACCCTCCTTGTAACCCATTGGCCAGTGGATAAGGTATAGATCTAGGTATTTCAGCTTCAATAAATCCAATGTATTCTCACAAGCAGCCCTCACAGCGGCTGGACGATGAAATGTGTTCCATAACTTGCTGGTGATGAACAAATCCTCGCTACAAGATAAAGAAATACTTGATGCGTAAGCGTAAAAGAGTTGTTCGGGTCACATACCGCTTGACAATGCCTTCCTTGATTTTGGCCTCAATGCCAGCACCGACCTCAGCTTCGTTCTGATAGACATAGGCACAATCAATGTGCCGATAGCCAACATCAATGGCAGTCTTAACCGCCTCAACCACTTGTCCGGGCGGGCTCTGAAAAGCAACAACAAAATATTTCACATTAGTGAGGTTAAGGGTGTTTTGCTAATTAATCTTTTACCATATGTCAAGATTAATTTCACAATTTATGATTTAATTGAAATGTTTTATATTGTCTGCATGACTTAGAAAATGTAAATTGAGCTGCGACTGAATGTCCCTTATCAGCAGTTACGGCTATTTCCATATCGATATGCGACAGACTCAGTTTCCGTTTAGTGAAATGACAAAAGTACAAACACGTCATTAAAAGTATCAATACAAATGTTCCATTTCAAATATACCTTCTGTATTTAATGAGAACAGAGTATAGCAAGTCTCTTTTGACCATCTAGATCCAGCAAGTGTCTAGATAAGCACATTTATCAGTTTATCAGTACCAGAGTACTCGTGTATTGTACATAATTTATTAAGAGGTGACTTGACATATTAAAAAATTTTCCGCTGACATTAAATCGGACAAGAGGTCACCTTGGTACAAGATTGTGTAAATATGTGAATTCACACAGCTCTGTAAGTAGTAGAAAATTGCTGGAGGTCTCATTATCGCATGTTACACCCACAGACACATACACACATACATTTCAACACATAAATATACATATATACATATATGAAAAGCCGGCGTAAAGCGGAAGCCTCTCCCGGCTAAATATCAGCTGGGCTGTTGGGCCTGTTCCAATTGTCGCGACGTAAATAAAAAAGTAGGAAGTCGTGGGTGACGGATAAAATGAGACAATGTGAATATTTAAGTTATGCGAATGCAAGCATCTAATATAATTGAACTTTTAACTGTACATTTTTAGTTATATTAACATGCACGTCTCCGTGTACTTACATTCCAGGTACCCAGACCGATGATGGGAATATCGTAGCCACTGTTAAGCTTAACGGTAGGCACTTTGCTAGACATTTCGAGTATTTGTTTTAGTTGCTTAATTATTTTTGTAAAGGATATTTATTTATTAAAATTAATATGAATTTACTTTTTAAAAATTGAATGAGAAACTAAGCACCGATACACAGCTGTAGGCCGCTTTTATATGCCCAATGGCCGCCGTTGCGAAGCGAAAGCTTTGGTAAGCTTTTGAAAAGCACGAGGTCTGCATTTAAATTTGCATCGATAACAGCTGCGCGATCGCTTTCAAATTGCAAGCGCCATAACTATCGATACATATCGAACAAACTTCAATATTGAGGTTTTATATTTACAAGTTTTGCATGCTGCTCGGCTCGTTGTCGAAGTTGTGTGAACTCGAGAAAACTGAGTCGCAGACTTTTCAGAGCGCGAAATACGCATAACTCAACTTTATCCATGATATGTATGTATGTGTGCGTGTGTGTGTCTTGGTATTAATTTCTGTGAAAATATAAAAATTTTCCAAAGATATTTAGATTTGGTTTTTTGTACAAAGTATACACAGTAAATAAAACTAATAACTAATGAATATAGCTAATTGTTAATCTTAACTTACCATCCAAGTTCCGAGTCCTATAATTGGCATTTCTTTTCCATCGGCAAGAACTGCTTTAGGCACAGTATTATATTCCTCTTGGCACCTGTTTCGAAATTAATTAGATTCTTTCTCGCATTTAACGGGCAATAAATGGCTTACCATTTGAATCTCTCAGGTTTTGTATAGCCTCTAAATGAAGTTTGGTATATGGATCGGATTAACCGAATAGGATATCTGAAATGCCCGCTCATCTTACACAAAATAAACGTTTGATTCATTTTCGTAGTTTTTGATAAGATCTAAATTCATCAGGGATTGCTATGTTTTTAAATTTTCAAATGAAAAAGAGCATTATGAAAATATATATTAAAACAAAATAGAGCATGTTTACAGACCCAAAAATGAAAAAGGTTTAGTACTTAAATGAGAATATATTTGAAAAAACGCAGATCTTATGATCCCAGCAAGTTTGACATTTGAGAAACAGAACTGAATAGCTTAATTTAATTAGTTAAACTCGATGTCTATGCATATCCTAACTCGACATAGACACAGGTACACAGAAGATTTGAAATCCAATAAATACACGTTCGCATGTGGTTTTATAATTGCTTTGGAGCATCAATTTCGAACGGGTGATGAGGATGCCCGTAGGCAGCTTTCATTGTCATGAAGCGCCCGTTGCAGTCAAGGTCATCGATGGCCTGCAAATCATCATTGTCCAGTCCAAAGTCCCAAATCTTCTTGAAGTTCTCGTACATGTGATGCTTGCTAACAGAGCGCGGTATAACTATAATGCCCGATTGCGTCTGGTAGCGCAGCAGCACCTGGGCCGGCGTACGCTCGTATTTGGCAGCGATTTCCAATATAACTGGATGCTTGAGCAGCGGATAGGCGCCGGGCTTCTCGTAGGGCGTGTGGGCGGAGCCCAATGAGCTGTACGCGGTCACGGCAATGGCATTGTCGTAGCAAAGCGTGATCAAAGTCTTCTGGCGCAGATACGGATGGCATTCGATTTGTAGCACGACTGGCTTCAGCTTGGCAACGCTCAGTAGCCGATTGATTTGCTGTTCATTGAAATTGGATACGCCGATGGCGTGACACAGACCACTGTCAACCAAATTCTCCATGGCCTTCCAGGTGTCTATGAAATCGATATTTTCAAAGACCGCCTTGCCAGTATCGGGACATGTGGGATAGAGATTGTTGCCCGACTTATATGCCATGGGCCAATGCATGAGATACAGATCCAGATAGTCGACACCCAGATTACAGATGCTTGTCTCGCACGCGGGACGCACCATATCCGGTCTATGGTGCGTATTCCATAGCTTACTTGTTATGAACAGCTGATCCCTGTGGATGATGCCATCAAGAATCTCTAGCTATTACAAATTTACGTTTACGTTTACGTTTACCTTGTTACCACGCCCTCTTTGAGCTTCTCGGCAATTGCGGCGCCAACTTGTGCCTCATTCCCGTAAATATGGGCGCAATCAAAGTGCCGATATCCTATATCAATTGCATCCTTTACCGCCTGTGTTATCACTTCTGGTGGGCTCTAAAAGCAAACAATGATACCGTTAAAAAGCTTACGTCTGCAGTGCTTGAAAGCTTTAAAAGCTCGCTCTGCCAAAGGCAAGTGCCGTTGAACTACACACAAGTAAATCCATATTGCTTTCTAGTATATTTTGGCGTTGTTTTGTGATTATTCAATAATTTCACAGCAGTTGCGATGTGTCTACTTACGCGCCATGTGCCCAGGCCGACCATTGGCATATTTTTGCCATTGCTCAAAAGAAAATTCGGCGTTGACATTTTCTACTGTATGCGAAACAAATTATATTGAACTATTATTTAGAAGCGCGCTTGTTCCATTTACCGAAAGTAAACGCAAGGAGAAAGCCCTATTAATTTTGCTACAAACGAATTTCATTGACAGCTTTTAAAACTACAAACATGCGTACATATGTATGTATATACGTACGTATATTGTTCAAATTTAGAAACTTTTTGGCAACAGCACACAACGTTTTTTTTGACTATCTTGGCCTTGAGAATGTGTGAATATTTATTATATCTTTTGGCTTTTGAAATGCAGTTATTTTTAAGCAAATATCATTCACTAAAAGAGTGGGTACACACTGCAGCCTATCAATATAAATATTATCGATGGTCGCTTATGTGTGAGACTTATCGATATCCTAATGCAGTTTCTACCATCTCTGACTTGTTTGCCGGCCCTCCACAAAACATCAACAGCAAACTCGCAAACCACATTCAACTAATTTATAAGGTGTTGGGAAGATTAAGTATAACCTATTGTTATTAATCCTGCGGCCGGGCGGTTTGAAATATGTTTGGGACCGTTAATAACTATCTTTCCGGTGTATTACGTGCTGCCGAGGACTACGATGGTGACAATTTGGGCACATTTTTGTCGCTGCGTGACGTACACGTCCAGAATCACAATTTGTACATAGCCCAGCCCGAAAAGCTGGTGGAGCGCATGCTGAAGCCGCCATTGGACGAAGTAGTCGGTGCACATCTGAAGGTGCTCTACTATTTGGCCCAAGAGCCACCCAACTACATGGACGCCTACAACCAGCAGGCGGCCAGCTGCTCGGCCGTCGTGAAGCTGCTGCAGCAACTAAAGGATGAGAACTGGTGCCTGCCGCTCATGTACCGCGTGTGCCTCGACCTGCGCTACCTGGCACAGGCGTGCGAGAAACATTGTCGTGGCTTCACACCTGGCCACATACTGGAGAAGGCGGCCGACTGTATGATGGCCTGTTTTCGCGTGTGCGCCGCCGACGGACGTGCCTCGGAGGAGGAGACAAAGCGACTGGGCATGATGAATCTGGTGAATCAGCTGTTCAAGGTCTATTTTCGGATAAATAAACTGCATCTGTGCAAGCCTCTCATCCGCGCCATCGACAATTGTGCGTTTAAGGAGAGCTTTCCGCTGCCGGAGCAAATTACCTACAAATATTTTGTGGGCCGGCGCGCCATGTTCGATTCAAACTATCGGATGGCTGTGGAGGATCTGTCCTATGCCTTCACCCACTGTCCTGACCGATTCACGAGCAACAAGCGCTTGATTCTCATTTATCTGGTGCCGGTGAAAATGTTACTCGGCTACCTGCCACGCAAATCCCTGCTGGAACGCTACGATCTTTTGCTCTTTCACGATCTGGCGCTCGCCCTGAAGGCCGGAAACGTGAACAAGTTTGATGAGATCGTGCACGAGCAGGAGCTAGTGCTCATACGGAGTGGCATTTACTTGCTCGTCGAGAAGCTCAAGTTCATTGTGTATCGTAATCTGTTTAAGAAGGTTTTCGCCATTAGACAGACACATCAATTGGATATGAGCGACTTCCTTTCGGCATTGCAGTTTGTCGGTGTAACAGACGTGTCCATGGATGAGACGCACTGCATCATAGCGAATCTTATTTACGATGGCAAAATTAAGGGCTACATTTCACATGCCCACAACAAATTGGTTGTTTCCAAGCAAAATCCGTTCCCGCCATTAATTTCAACATAGACTTTTTTTATGACTTTTCAATAAAAGAAACAAGGTTTTGTTGCCTCTGTGATCAAACAGCTGTTTTATCTTTACGCGCCATTTAAATTGGGAAGGAAACATGAGTCACGAAAATGTAATCGATATATTGATATTTGCTCACGCAGGGCTGCAAAACAACTATCGATAGTCCAAACTGTCAGTGGTCCGGCCGCAAGCACATATAAGTCACACTCATGCACACACGTATAAGCCTGTGTATATTTCTAATAGCTCAGCTGAAACAGTTTGGTGTAAATGATATAAATTAAATAGAATAACTACAAGTTTTGGTAAATTCATGGCAATTTCTAATGTATAAATTTAAGCAGCTAGTTAAAGGCTAAATCAATGTGTACAGCCTAAATATGAGATATTCGACCGGCGCTGTGAAATTACGCTTGCAAACGCAAAATCAATATTGCTAATTTTGCTTTGGTTTTTTTTTCTCTTTTTGAAATGACATAACTATAACGCATTACAAATTGTACACATAACGAAATTAACAAGCAGTCTTTGTTGTTGCTTCTGTTTTGCTTTTTTCAGAAAACTGCGCAAAGAAAGCACCGCGTACCTGGCACATACCTGGAAATTTGGTTTTCGTTTCTGTGCACCTAACGAAAGAGGCTAAACGCTCGACATGGCAGCCCCGGTCATTGTTGAGGCCACGGCCAAGCAGACGGCGACGGTAAGTGAGAGAGACAGAGAGAATACATTGTTCCAAAAACGGTTCCATCAATTAAAAATCTCTTTACGACACGCAGCTCATATTTATGCATGGCCTGGGCGACACCGGGTATGTACAACAGTTGTGTGTTAATTTTTGTGCATATTGATAATTTGTGTGCTTCGCAGACATGGCTGGAGCAGCGCCTTGGCCGCTGTGCGTCCACCATTCATGAAGGTGATCTGTCCAACGGCGCCGACACAGCCGGTTTCGTTGAATGCCGGATTTCGTATGCCCTCGTGGTTCGATCTGAAGACACTGGACATTGGCGGGCCCGAGGACGAGCCAGGTATACGCTCTGCACGAGACAATATACACGGCATGATAAACAAGGAGTTGAGCGCCGGCATACCGGCCAATCGCATTGTCCTTGGCGGCTTCTCGCAGGGCGGCGCCCTGGCCCTCTACTCGGCCTTGACCTTTGAACAGCCACTGGCCGGCGTGGTCGCTCTGTCGTGCTGGCTGCCGCTGCACAAGCAGTTCCCCAGTGCCAAGGTTAGCAGCGATGAGGTGCCTATATTCCAAGCACACGGCGACTATGATCCTGTGGTGCCTTACAAATTTGGACAGCTCAGCGCCAGTCTGCTCAAGTCGTTCATGAAGAATGTCACCTTCAAGACATATAGCGGACTCTCGCACTCGTCCTCCGACGAGGAAATGAACGATGTCAAGGTGAGTTCGGGGCGCGGCGCGGCGCCGGCGCCTGCTCCATAATAATTGATGAATTGGCAATCTTATCGTTAAAGAATTTCCTTACTCTCTCTCTGCTCTTATCTCTTGCAGGACATAATCAGTAAATGGGTAAACTAATTTCCATTAAGCACTTTAGCACTTTTATCGCGCCTCCGTCTCGTGCATTCCACACATTTGCGCAACGGCAAGAAAATATAACTACAATAACAATTAACGAAAACTACACTAAAATCGGGAAAATATACATTTTTGAACACAAATAAAAATAAAAATCACAGTAAGCAAGCTTCAAATGGACACAAACACACACAAACTACAACTTAGCGGCGACTTTGAAGAAGTCCAATTAAAAGTTGAATTTAGCCAAATTGATGAAAGTTAGACAAGCAATCAATTAAATATACTACGTAATGCCACGTATAACCCAACCCAATAATAGAGTGTGATGCTAATGCAGGTTGTGTTCGAGCGAGTTTTTCGATATTCTCCTTGATAAGGACACAATTCAAAGTTAGCTTTCAGTACACACAAATTATGTTTTTTTTGGCGCTCTCAGTTCACTTTAAAAAAAATTAAAAACTACCAATAAAGCTAATTAATCCATGAAAGAAAAACCGAAAGGCAAATTAATTATTCGGAACAATTGAATGATTATTTTGAAAATCAAGAAATACGTTGGTATTCGAGCTTTTTCTCAGACTACATTCATTTTTCAGAAATTCCTCGCTTGGAAACCCAAAAAAAAAAAAAAAAAACAACGTTAAGTTTTCAAAATTAACACTTTACTGTAACCCAGAATTTTTCAATGCAATGCCTCTTATTTTCTTTTTTTGTTTTCTTTTATTCTATTTATACAGCAAGAATCACAGTCTCGGCATCTGTAGTAATCAGCCGAGTTTTAGTTAATTCATTCTTTTTAGCATAATATCTGGTTATAGTTTGTGCTTTGCTCCATATACTTTAAATATTATTGAATAAAGCCACTTGATCATTTCGATTCTGCCTCTTTTTTTTTTTGTTTTTGCTTCAAATTATTCTTTAGTCGTACAATTACAATTTACAATCTATATATGCTGTATTCTGTATTCTGTATTGTGTGTACTCCTAAATATTTGCCAACTAACCGTAGAGCTTTCGCCTTACTCATTCATCTTTCATCTATATATTTGCAGACGCATTGGGAGGGCCCGAGCATGGCTAGAAAGGCGCAATGCTGCCAGATATCATAGTAGCCATAGGCTATGAAATGTAGTTGCAGTTCCTTCCACACAAAAATCAAAGCTCCTCTTCGCCCCCTAGTCAAGAAACGCGCCCGAGCAGACGTCTGAAACTAAAGAGAATTGTATTTTAGATATTATTTTGTACATACAAACGTATTATGTAGACTTTAGGCATATTATTAGCTATTGGATGTCTCCACTTGGTGGTCGGACGAGAAGCAGATTCGCCTAAGCGAACTTAAACAAATAAAGTTATGTGACGACTAGCTCTCAAAGCTGTTAACAACTGGAAATGGGTTGCATTACCCAGCAGATGGGGAGTGCTGTGCCTTGTAATACAATAGAGATGGATGCAGTTTGTGTTTACTGGAAATCAAAATAAAGTTTAATAACGGCTAAGGCGGTGACAGGTCACAATAGCGTGATTCAAATCGATAGTCGATAACAGCGCCACATCTTGTACACGGTCAAGCAGCTGCAGTCATGCACATTGATATGTTATCGATATATGATGGCGTTAAATTTAAACAAAAGTTTTTGGCGCAATATGCAGCGAAAGAACTCAATATGCAAATTCTGACAATTGATTGAAAGCTAAGGTGCAAATGTTGAACTATGGTAATTGTTGATAGGACTTAATTTGACGCATGGCAACCAAAAACCGGCAAATTTAAATCAATTGGCGGTTTTTGAGCAAAGTAAACAAACAAACAGCGAGTTAAGCCCCCTTCGCGTACACACACACACGGGCACACACACACACATACACACAGCTAAGTAACGTTCGCGAACGTGAACATTCACGACTTCGCTGCTCTTCGTTCAGTTGTTTCCGTATCGCCGCTAAGTTTGGACGCGTTCGCTCCCCGCTCTTGCAGTTTCCAAAGTTCGCGCCGTCGCCTTTATTTTGATAATAAGCGCGAATGCAGTAAAGCCAAATACTACAAGCGGATAAACAAAATTAATGGCAATTGTGAGTGAAAATCAAATGGCAAATCAATTTAGCCCAACCCAAATATAGGCAAGCAAATTCAACTAAAGCCAAATTCCAAGCACAACAAAATGTATGTACAAAATAAACAGTTTTGCGGAAAGCGAAAGTTACGGTTGCACTTTTGTAAATTTGCTGTTGCGGTTGTTGTGTACGGTGTGCGTACTTGGCCTGGGCTGGGCCATTTGTGTGTGTTTGTTTTTTTTTTCTTGGTTTGGTCACAAAGGAAGCTTTATAACATGTTAAATGCACTTCTGTTGTTTTTGTTGTTGTTGTTGTCATTCCCGCATTCCATCTGCAAAGTGCAATAAAGGCATATGCAGGCATGTAGATGCGTATCTATGTATCTGCCATGCATATGTATGTATGTGTGTGCACAATAAACTCAAGAAGTGCGTGCAACTTTTGTTGCAATCTTCTTGTAGATATTTCTTTTACTGTTTATTCGTTATGCATATGTGTGCGTGTGTGTGTGTGTATGCGTACGTGTATGTGTGCATGCATTGTTGTGGGCGCGCAGGGACACTCTTATACGGCACCCTGTTGCGCCCTTTTCACTTTTTCGCTATACGTTCCCGTGTATATGTATGTATGTGTGATTTGTTCAACTGTAACGGTATACGACTAATCAAGGCAAAATAGATAAGCAAGCACTTGCCACAAATTTCAATTGATTATATCTAGTATGCTAAAAGAAAACTCCAATTGTAAGGAATAAAATTTGGAATGCGCTGATTTTTGTTATAAGACGCTTCAAAGTCCTAATTCATTTTTATACACTTATGTTGAAAGTAATTCAATGTTATATTTTTTTAATTATTTTGCATCATTAAAAGTTCGTTCTAGGTTGAGGTGAGCTTTAGCTGATTATAATAAAATATAAACTAAAACCCCATTAACCCTACATCCGTAAAAGCCAGTGTTGGGCAGTTAAATATATAACAGTTAACAGCTGAAATATATAATAATTCACCAATTGGTTTTTAAAAAACAAAATCACGCAACATCTTTTGAGCTAATTATGATAAATACGTTACCTAAGAGGTTCTATGCAGAGAAACAAAATAAAAACCGCACGAACTTATGCTGTTTGGCAATCAATTATCCACAACTTTGACACTCTGATATTTTGACCTTCGACCTTCCGGACACTGCCAAATCGTAGAGAATGAAGAAAATTGTGTGTGTATAAATTCAATTAACAAGCTGATCCATAGTTCCGCTCATTGTCTCATTTCTGTTGTTGTGGAATACCCAAATTCACGGCTGTACAACCGGGGCAATTACTTAAAGAGCTGACTGTAAGCTGGCAGATCGAAACGTGATTAGCACAATAATGGAGAATGGAGAATTCATTGTTCATCAGATCATTAAAAGTCAATCGGGCATGTTGCGAATCATTTTTCTAATGCAAAATGAGGAGTGCAATGTTTCGGCTGACACTTTTACGAGTAGATAATTAAATTTCCCTTTGTTTATAAAATTTGTTTAATTCACGAATTTTCTAGCTTCCCATCTCGCTCTCTCTAGGCAATTTTCCAGGCTCACCCACTTTAGGTCCAATTATCACTAAATTACGTAGTTAAATATTATTTTGCCCTTTGTTGCATTTGAATCTTTTGAATCTGATTAATCAGGCCAATCAAAATCCAATTAAGCTGAGAAATTTCTTATTCAGTTTCACATCTCCAATCTCCAATTTCCAATCTGAAGTCATTTAATTTATGTGCATTTTGATATAATAGCTATTTATTTATGCTTTGCAACAAAAACGCGTAGATTAAATATATAAATATATAATACTTACGTGTGTTTACATGAATATTCCGATGCGATTTCAAATAATGCAACGCCGACAGCTCGAAATCGTGACCAAATGCAATTACATTTTTACTGATTTAAATAAAAATCTATATACATAAGAAAAAAAAAACCAAATGGAAGATAGTTTTTATACATCTTACCTGATACTGAACTTTCCCAACGCGCCAGTCGCACGTAATTTTAATTGATATTTTTTTAGATTCTGTTCTTTATGACAAATAAATACAAAGTTAAATACATAACACTTAGCATGAGTCAAAAGGTCCTCTCCCCCCCGGCCCTACCACTCTCCTATCTAACAGAGCGATAATCTCAATATATAAAACTGTTTGTCCTGGCTAACTGTCTGACTGACAGACTGATTGACTGATTGATGATCAACGCACAGCCCAAACGGTAAGAGCTAGGAATATGAAGTTGACTGTGATTTTCATGTGATAAAGGTGGATGGATATTCCACCCGCTGGTGTGGAAAAATCGTGAAAAGCGTTTGTATGAAAGTTTTCTGTTTACCATCCGATCGGCATTAAACTCAATTTCAAAGATCTTTGTTCAAATTCATTTGAGGGTTGTTTCACACTTTTCCAGAACTGTATCCCTCCTTGGTGGAAATGGGGGTCAAAGATTTGGTGGGTCTCAAATTCATTTCCAAGGATCTACATATAAAAACATTTATACGTGTTTCACATTTTTCGTAAAATCTAAACTCATTCGGTGGAAAGTGCATTTCAAAGATTTTTTGAGGTGAATTTTAAGTTTTGTCCGATTTGCATCAAACTTATTTTCAAAGCTCTACATAAGAATATGATGTATATGTGTTTCAGTGATTTGGGAAATTCCACTCGCAACAGTGGTAAATTGGCGGAAAACGATCCGATCAGTTTCAAAATCATTTTCAAAGCTTTTTGAGTACATTGATTTTATAACATACGTGCCACGGGCAAGGCCGGGTTATACCAGCTTGTCTTATTATATAGAGGGAACATCAGACATAGGCAATTAGCATATGGCATGCGAATATGCTAATTGTCGAATCCAATAGATTTTAATTGGAGCGCGCATTTCCCTATGTGGAAAGTATTTTCCAACAATCCCCCAGCCACCTGTTGGCAGGGCTTAAGGCCAATAAAAAAGGCTGGGGTATTTATAGGTGTCCACGAGTCCAAAAACGAGTTTCAGTCCGCAGCGCAGCGCAGACGCTTTGCTTTGCATTAAGCCAACGTTCCGGAGACGACGCCAAATACATTAAGCAAGCAAATAAATGGACGCAAATCAGAAACGATATCAAAGTATTCTGCATTTGTTTTCAGCTTTTGTACAGGGTGCTCAAAATAATGTTTGAACATTTCCGATGCGATCGCAACATGTTCCAAAGTTTACTTTTAACTTAAAAAAATACTAGCAAATGTAAAAATATTTGCTTATTTAGTTGTAATTCCAATTGATAAAACTGCCTAAGCAAGAGTAACAGAAAATTAGCTGTAAATAAAAGAATTTTAACAAAAAAAAAAAATGTGATAAAACCCATTCGTGGGTCACAGATATGTCAGATGTATTATAAATTAGATTATGAATGGAAAACAGGTCAAGATAACCTAAAAGCATGACTTTTACATATTATTGACATGGCAGCTATATGATATAGGAATCAGATGTCTAAACATTATTTTGTACAGGTTGCTCAAAATAATGTTTGAACATATCCGATGCGATCGCAACATGTTCCAAAGTTTACTTTCAATTTAACAAAAATACCAGCAAATGTAAAAATATTCGATTTTTCAGTTTTAATTCCAATTGAAACTCACAGACATAAGCATAACTCTTACGTATTATTGCTATGGCGGCTATATGATATAGGAATCTGAATCCGACCACAAGAGAGAGTAGGAGCTAGGGAAAGATTCATGATCACTTACTGATCAGGACGTTATGTATAGTTATTCGGGTCGTGGTCTATGCAATAATAGGGTATTAAGATATTCGTAGAACAATGCCGTTAACGGAGCTTGTTTATGCATAAGAATCGCATGCTGTTCGGTTTTTATACAATTCCTGAACATAATGCGCATGTCGGAAGCATTTGCTAAGTTATAATACAATTAAAGCATCACAACAATTTTTTGTTAGCTATTTACCAGCAGTAAATATCCATTTATTATTGTGTCGCTTTGTGCCGACCCGACTGCGTTCAGGCAGCGTTCGGATGGAACTTGATAGATCTGCGATATAAACACGCTGCTGAAAGCGGAACAATCGTGATCCATCTGCCCGGTTGCCCGTGCCCGTGCCCGTTCCCGTTCCCCGTGCCCGTTGCCAGCGGCTTCACCTGACACGTCGCCGAGTCATGCGTTGTGACTGTTCCACTTCACACTCCTCGGCCTCCGCCTCCGGCTCCATCCAGCATGACTCGACAGTTTATTTGAGTTCGTGAAGAGCACTTAATGAGCATTCCTTTAGCTACTATATATAAAAACTGTTGCTAAGGATCTGCATTGGCTTTGGCTGTCGACTGTCGCTTGGCACTTTAATGCATTCTGCCTCGGCCTGCTTGTTGCTGTTTGATTTGAATCTGATAATATCTAGATTATCAATTTCAACAGGTTCTGGTTTCTTTTCTCAATTATTGTTATTTGCATACTATTACTATATATTATCTGTGACAAAGCAGCTTTGACAGGATTTGCTGGTAAGCCAGGCATCTGCTGACCGGTTTCTCGTAAGTATTTTTTTATATTAATTAGCAGACGCAAGATGTTCCACATATATATTTCAGTTTTCACTTTCGGCTAACTCAGTTTCTTCACCTGCCTTTCAAATGTTGCTAATTAATGTCACGTCATTTATGGGCATTTATGGGAATGTGCCAAAGTCTGTCATAAAAAACACGGTCTCATATGTATTTAAATATGTGTTTAATTTAGACAAAAATTCACTCACGCAAGCACGATTATTATTATTATTATATCGCAATGAAATCCTGCAAGGCTTACTTGAATTCATGAGAAGCGCATAGTAGGGCGTTAGTTAAAAATACATTTCTTTTAAATTTTTAGAGCAGTGGAGAGAGGAAGTAAGCTGGTCCTTCGATTGATAGACATACATATGTGTTCATTTATGGGCACTACTGGGAATCTCTTGATTATTAAACTGTTTGTCCTGACTGACTGACTGATGACTGACTGACTGATTGATTGGTACCGTTAGAGCTAGGAAGCTAAACGAGCGTTATGACTGGGTTGTCGAGAAATTCCACCCACATGTGTGGAAAACACGTGAAAAACGGTTGTATTAAACTGATTTGTTTACCATCAGATCGGCCTCAAACTCATTTAACTTTTAACATTTTTTTACCTATCCACCTATTCCACCCACTCCACTGATCTGCTTGAATCTCTTAAACCTGGAAAAGACTTTTACAATGGTTTCTCTAGCCAACAGCCTACTAAGAGGCAACTTCTAGGACTCCATAGATTTTATTTGCATCCAACTTTATATATAAGTAAAAATGGAATTTATTATAATATCAAATTCTAACAAATTTCATTTAAATTTGTTTTATATGCGTCGATTTTATATTTTTGTACTCGTCTGTTGTGGATTTTTGTTGAGAACACATCATCTGCATTTATTTATAAATGAAAGGTAAAACAATTTAAGCTTTTTTACAAAAAATGGTAGACATATTTGTTTTTTATTTTATTTTCCCTTGCTTTTGGGGCGTATAAGCATTTTAACTGTCGTCAAGGAGGTGTTATCATCCCAAAATATGGCCTCAAGTTTTTTCCACCTCATAGTATTTGCCATTTAAATTGTTAAAAAAAAAAACAAATACAAAAATTGTTTTGACAAAGCTCTGGCGATCTATACCTGTCTGAACAAGCACCGTACCACCAGCCACCTCCACGCATGTCTCGGCTTGCGCAGTAGACAGAATCTCAATTGTCATTGCCACGATCGAATGTGCTGAATTTCTTATATTTGTGGTATTTCTAGCGATCAAATTTTGCACTGCCCTCAGAATATCAAGGTGTATTGGTCTCCTCGCCGGAAATGGAAAATTGATCGTAATTTATGTATCTGATGTCTCCATCAAATCCTTCCATATGTATGTAGAGCTCATGAGGCTGGGCGCGCGTCAAGCGATGAGTCTTTTCAAGTCCTAAAAAGAAGTCACCATCAAAGGATCCAAAACCCTCGCGGTATGTGGTCCAATTCCTATAGAAATCCTCCTTACCATTGATTCGCTGCTGTATAACTGTCCAGCCAGGACCTGCTGTCGCACTATCACAAAGTACATCGAAAGGACATTCTTGATCCGGGTTAATCTTTTGAATACCCGGAGCATCAGCAAGGTCGGTGCAGTCCCCGTAAACGGGCTTCTCTTCGTAGCTTTTTAGTTTCTTTGCACAAATGTTGATTTCGTCTTTGAGTTCGGATATTTGTTGGGCCTGTTGATCAATTGACTTCTTTTGTTTCTCCAGCTGCTCTTCGTAGTCCTGGATTTTCAAGGCATTGGAATTGGAATTGGGTTTACTCATTTCCTCTTTTATTGACAAAACGTTGTTCGTTAGCTCTTTGATACTCTCTTTGTAGAATTCATTCTGAGCTCTCAGTTCATCGATAACCTGTTTATTATTTTGGTTAAGTTCTTCCTGCAGTTGCTTGATTTCTCTGTCTTTGCCTTCAATCTTATTGTTATTGTTATCAATTTCCTCCTTCATCTGATGAATATACTTTAACAAAGGTCTCACAGCCTTATAGGTGTGCTCTCCACATTCCTCTTCTGCTATTCTGGTTGCCACACAGGACTAAGAAAAACACGATTATTTACTGCACTTCACGTAAACTTCAATTAAATAATACCTCATTTTCGTTAGCCTGTGTTTCACCTGGGATGAGCATTAGGCTTAAGTATAGCACATATGGAAACAAAACAGATTTCATTTTGTTTAAACTGCGAATGTGGAACCGACAATCAACACGCATGACAATTGACTGAAATATGTGAATTGATGGAAAGCTCTCTTAGCTTAGCTGTTCTAAGTAAATGATAAGCGATAAGCAGTGGGTCAAGAGCTCAAAGAAAAAAGAGAAAGTAATATTCACTCGGCACGCCGAAGATTTAATACCCTTGCATTTGCCTTAAGGTTCTGCTGATATGTGAGAATAATAGAATATTTGCCATACAAGAACCTACTTTTCGATCGATCGTTCCTATGTCAGCTATATAATACAGTGGTCCAATGTTGATAAGATTTTGCATGTATATAGTGCATAGTAATACTTATAAATACCAAGTTTGGGTAAGATATTTTGATAAGTAAAAAGTTGTTCATACAAGAAAAAAATTTGCAGTATATTTTTCCTATGACAGCTATATGATATAGTTTTCCGATTTTGATAAGATTTTGCATATACGAGCAGCAAAGTGGAACTAACAAATCCGGAGTTCAGTCAAGTGATGTTCATAAAAATAAGTTTTTCCATAACAGCAAACACCGTTGGACCGATCGTTTCTAATGCAGCTATATGACCGGCCGGCTCCGACCTAAGCAAAGTTTTTAAGACGTTCGCTTTAAAACTGAGAAAGGAGTACGCATAGCAACAGACAGACGATAAGATGGACATCAACTCGTCTGTTGTTACCCTCTGCAAGGGTATAAAAACCAAGGCACCAAAAACTAGCTTTTAAGTGAGCTTCATTGAACAGCTGAAAGAATAACAAAACATTACAAAGTTCACGAGTTGTAGCTGTATCTCGTTAAAAGGTCATCTCTTTATATAAAACTAAGTTTTGGACTTGACTGACTGGCTGATTGGTGATCAACGCACAGTCCAAACCGTAAGAGCTAGAAAGCTGAAATTTTTAATGTGAAGAATGTGCACGTTAGGACGGGGTTTCGCGAAATTCCACCCTCAAGTTTGGAAAAATCGCGAAAAACGGTTGTATGAAAGTTTTTTGTTTATCGTGCAATCGCTAGTTATTATTATTATAAAGCAATGAAGTCCTGCAAAGCTTACTTGAAATCATGAGAAGCGCATAGTAGGGCGTTAGTTAAATTTGTAGCGCAGCGGGAAGTAAGCTGGTCCTTCGATTGTTATACATGTGTGCTTATATATATAGATGTGTACATCAATATAGATGCATGTATGCAATTATAAGTAAAAATGTAACTGACAAAAATATACGTATAAACCTATACATTTATTAGAGTGCCATCGCAATTTGTTAATTTAACACTTATATATATTTAAAGCATGAAATCCTGTAGGCGTCCCTTGAATTCATGAGAATCGCATAGTAGGGCGACATTTAAAACTAAGATTTTCAAATTTAAGCATTACCGACAATTTTACATATATATGTATATATATATATATATATATATATATACATAGATATATCTGTGTAGTAAGACACATATATTTTAACCTGATCGCTAATTTATCTGATTTTTATTTATTTAATTGCAAAGATTGTTCATATAATTCAAATCAAGATTGGGTCATTGACTGCCTAGCACATTCCTTGCCTGAGCTGTCGATTTCGGATTTAATATGTGCACATATATATTATACGAGTCGATATTATAATTGAAGAACGCTAAATAGACAATAAAAATGCATAGATGGAACCGTGTGCCATAATTCCGGCTGTGCGCGCATAGCTTAATGAGGCGCGTGGTTCTTGGAATGCCAACTGCGAATTTATGCAACTGATAGGAACGTTATAATAACAACAACAATAGAATATTACGATTTGTCAAGGCCGCAAAAGCAAAAATCCAAAGCGAATCCGGAGATAACAATTATTCCGCCGTTTTTTATACACATTAAAAATGGGTAAAAAGGGTATAATGTATTTGTGCAAAAAGCAAATGTATGTAACAGGCGGAAGGAAGCATCTCCGACCCCATAAAGTATATATATTCGATCTAGCCATGTCCGCCTGTCTGTCCGTCCGTCTGTCCGTCCGTCCGACTGTCCGTATGTATGAACGCAAGAACCTCAGAACCTATAAGACCTAGAGACTTGAAATTAGATGTAGGTGCTCCTAGTGTCTGCGCAGATCGAGTTTTTTTCCGACAATCGATAACTTACTCCGTTTCCAAGAAATCGATAAAAACCGATATCGACATACTGTTTGTTGAGCAAATTGGGCAAATAATAGGAGCTAGAGTCACCAAGCATGATATGTTGCTTCTAGAATATTATATATATATCAAGTATCTTTCATTTTATACCTATCGCCACCTCCCCGCTACCACCTCAAAGAGGGTTCAGGGTATTCCCTAGTCGGAGCTCCCGACTAGAACCTCTTACTTGTTTTTTTTTTGTTGACACGCTTTTCTTCCATTCGAAATGATTAATATTTTATTTACAGCGCGTAATCAGCTTCAATGCAGGCGTCGCACAAACCAAAACAAAGCGATACGTAAAATTTCATAAAATTCCGAAAGCCCGAAACCAAAAAAAAAAAAAAAACAACGATGCGTGTCGTACGGCAAAAACAATAACAAACTGAGCAGAGAAACAGAATATTAAATAAACCAAAATAAAAAAAAAAACAAAAACCAGCCACAAATCGCATCTAGGCACAAGCCCCATTTGGTTGGACGGGTTAATGAAACAATCGGAAAACGCGACACGTACGAGCCAGCAAGAAAGACAGACAGAGACACAGACAACGACAAGAACCACACATATACTACATACATATCTAATCCACGCTCCATTATAATAACGATCCAAACAATATACGGCCATTAAATAACAGTAAATCGCTCTGGACATAACCTCAAGACAGCCCAAATTCGACATGGAGCAAACGCGCAGCATGCTGAGCAAACAGTCCAAGGATGTGGAATTTCAGGACGTCTTTTACACTGTTGATCAGCGCACTAATTTCTGTGAGTATAAAACCTTTGCCACGTATATGTACAGTGTTTTTTTTTTGTAGCTAATCAGTATATCTCAGTCAGAATACTTCTCCAATTTTTAAGCCGCATTTTAGTGGTTTTTCTAGTATTTTTAATATTACGTAGAATATAAAGAAATCTTTTTGGCTCAAAATAATATTTGTAAGGTTTCCTAGTCTCAGAGTACAGATTGTTTTTTGCTTGGATTGATTTTCCCTATTTGGTATTTTGGTGTTTTGCATAAATCTTAAATTTAGTCATTATATAGGAATATTTAATGACAAAAACTAACATGACCAAGCATATTTCGAATCAAAATCTGGCGAAATCCAAATAAGGAATGTGAAAAACTAGCTTCACAAACCGAACCTAAAGGCAGGTTGCTGGTTCAAACTATTTTGTAAAATTTATTTGCAGCCCTGTAAAGATGTTCTGGATCTAAGAAATTTGTTATTTCGGGAAGAAATAAATTGCATGGTCATAAAATTATTCAATTCTTTTATTATTCATATTATTCTTATTATTATTACTATTATTATTATTTAATGATGGTTTTGGCGACCTTTCCATTTTATAAATGTTTATTATTATTATTATTGCTATCATTATTATTATTATTATTTTTATTATTATTATTATTATTATTGTTATTAATTATTATTGTTATAATTATTATTATTATTGTTACTATTGTTATTATTATTATTATTACTATTATTGGTTTTATTATTATTATTATTATTATTATTATTATTATTATTATTATTATTATTATTATTATTATTATTATTATTATTATTATTATTATTATTATTATTATTATTATTATTATTAGCCTGTTTGAAATCAAATAAAACATTGTTTTATGTCATAAAATATGAAAAAAATCTGTAGAATTCCCTGTTTACCAAACGCCTTTGTCGTTAGGGCCAAGTTGTATGGCTCTGTTTCAATGTTAACTTTTTAACAATGTTAACGGGTCGTTTGGCACTTGAACAAGCCTTGTTTCTATTACTTTTTACTGTTTATTAGTTTTGTCGTTTAACTATTACATTTTGTTGCTCCATATTTGAGACTGCGAGTTTCGTAAATTGTATTTCAGGTCGCGTAATTTAAATGCTGCCTTTGCTTCGCTCTCTTGAGCTTTTTCGCAACTTCTTGTTGTCTGGCCAAGCGCTAAGTGTTCCATAATTATACGAGCTGGCGGACAAACAAAATAGAAACATAATAAACATGGCTTTTAAGCGTCTATTGTTATTACAGCCCACCATCAATTACAAAATGTACATGTTATACCTATTGCACATTCACAATGTTTTGCACATTTGTGTAAAAAGCGGCTGCTTGGTTATTCTTAGCCTTAACCCTAACACACATGACCCCATCGAGCTCGGACTATGTTAGAGCTACAGATTTGAAACTTGATTTGTTAATTCTTCCAACTATCAAGTGTGATTCTTGGATATATCTACTCAAATCGATTGACAGAAAATCGAATTTTATCGCAATATTGCCAATCTCCCATCCCTTGAATATGATCGCATCGATCTATGAATCTGTTAGAGCTACAGATTTGAAATGTAAGGTATGTAAGCTTTTCCAACTATCAATTGTGATTCTTGGACATATCTACGTAAGTCGAATAAGAACATAATTAATTGTAATTTTGAATATCTCCCGTTCCTTGCATATGATCGCATCGATCTCAGAGTCCATCAGAGCTAGAGATCTTAAATGTAGTATGCATCTTCGTACAGCTATTAATTGTGATTCTACGCAAGTCTAATGACAGAACAAAGTTCTTTGTAATTTGATCTTCGCAAATCGATAAACAGAAGATCTAATTTCTACGCAATATTACAAATCTCCCATCCCTTGAATATGATCCCATCGAACTATCAAATATGATTCTTGGATATACCTACGCAAGCCGATTAACAGAAATCAATATTATTTATGTCCCGTCCCTTTTGTATGACCTCCCCATATTAGGAGTCTTTTAGAGCTAAAGATTTTAAACTTCGTATGTTAATTCTTACAACTATCGCTTGGGTTTCTTGAATATACTATCTATTGATAGAACAAAGTTCTTTGTAATTTTAAGGATTCCACGTCCCGTCGGGTAGAGACCTGAAATTTAGTATGCCAATTCTTAGTGCTGTTATTTATGATTCTTGGATATATTCACGCAAATCGATAAACAGAAGAACAACTTTCTTCGCAATATTTAATATATCCCCTTCCTTGTATGTGATCCCATAGATCTCAGAATCTGTTAGAGGCACAGCTATGAAACTTGGTATCTACAGTCAGAGTCGTAATCAGAGTCTCTTAAAGCTAGAGATCTGAAATTTATGTGTGTAAATTCTTACAACTATTAGTTATACTTTTTGATTTACAGGGTAGTTGCTAGTCGCGCAGCTGTCAACTTTTTTTTTCCGCTCGTCAAATGCAATGCATTGCGATTGGGTCAGCTCAGCTGAGCTCAGCTCTTGGCAATGCACAAATGGACAAATGGACACAGAGTGGACAGTTTCTGTGTTCAGTTTCTTACCTTTTTGGCTTTTTGGTTTTTGGAGCTGCGCCCAATCCTCATCGTCCGAAACGAGTTTTCATCGGCTGTCGGCCAATGTCTCAATTGTTAAACCATCGAGTTCATAGAGTACTTGAGTGTATTTCACATTTCGCATTTCGCCATTGACACACAAATCGATTCGAACTGAAACTCGAGTAAATAATTTATACCATTTGGCAGACCCTCAAGTGTTCGGAGTACGACTTGCCATTTCGCACTGTCACAAAGCTATCTATAATTAAATGCATACAGGCGATAGTCATTTACTTTTATTTTTAATTTATTGGATCGCTCATGAGCATTTTTTTTTTCCAACCTGACTCAGCAATAGTTGACGTCGGTGACGTCACAAACCTGTAAAGGGCCATAAACTATGAGTATAAGTAAGTACTATTCATATTTGCCTAAATGGTTTACGAGCTGTGTAATTATCCATTAAATTGTCAATACTGATCACCCGTATTCAAATAAGAGGTGTCAAGCAATTGAAATATTTACATAAGAGAAAACTTAAATGAAATTCAAAACTAATCACCCCCTGTGAGCTGAGTACGGGTCGTCTTCTTATTTAATGTAGTATGTATATATAGTATATATATATATATATATTCTTGATCAGTTGCTGGAAAGTACTTTTATCATATAGCTGCCATAGGCATGATCAGTATATGATCAGTATCTCCACCAAACTTGGCAAGCTTTGATCGTAGGCGACATACCTTTTCAATATCGGAGTACTCTATCATCAAGCTTTATGGTAGGCACTGTCTGCCTTTTCTCTCGTTCTCCCTCTAGAGAAACGTTAAGCTTGAGTTATTTCGAATATTTTTGGGTTTGCTATCAATATCGGACTGCTGTCTGCTTTTCATGTTGTTCTCCCTCTAGAGAAACGTTTAGCTTGAGCTATTTCGAATATTTTTGGGCTTGTTTTTTCTTAGATGTAGGGTATTCACTGGCTGTTGCTTGACAACAGAGAATGCCTTGCCACCCTGGCTCCGAGTCCGAGTTAATCATCGTCGCGTATACGCCATGTGCAACGTGCAGTGCAATGCGAGGCGCGCGATGTCGCCAAATGTTGGCGCATGTGGAATATCACAATAGGCGATAGGCACACACATGCTGGCAGCGAATAAAATTATACATATTCATATGCATGTGCATGTACACATGTATGTTAATGTGTACATACTTACATGTGCATACATCTATCTACAAATTGTGCACAGTTACAAGCTACTTCCTCAAACTGGAAACTCAAAATTACTGTTGCTAACTATTCAACGAGCTGTGAGCAGCGTATATCATCATCATCACTGCCATCATCATCATCATCATCATCATCATTATCACCATTATGAGCATCATCATAATGGTCATGGACATAAACAACAATAGTTGTCTGCTCTGTCTGCTGCTGGCACAGCGCATACCAAAATCCAAAAAAATTGACCAACTTTGATTGAATAATTTTCCTCCTCCTCCTTCTCCTCCTCCCCCTCCCTTCCTGCCTTTAACGCGGCGCTCTTATTGAAAGTCGCTGCGAAATTTCACATTTTACTCAACGTTTTTCAGCTTTTCCTCGAATTATGTGGCTAAACATTCAAGTGCTCCGTTGTGCTCCATCAAAATCCTACTCAAATATGCATCACAGAGCACTGTCTCTCTCCCTCTCACTCTCCCTCTCTTACTCTTAATTTTCCTCTCTGCCCCGTCTCTCGCCCTCTCTATCATTATCTACCCTCTCTCTCTCACTCCCTCTCTCTTATGTGTGAAATGCCAACAAAATTGCGACAACTCCCTAACAAGGCAATCAACTCGTGTTTAGTTAAATATCCACAAAAACAAACTGAAAGCAATTAAGAATGCGCATACAGCATAGTCATAGAACGGATGTATTCCGCACGCCGAAGATTAAATACTCTTCTAGACATATGTCTTACGGCTTTGCAGATATGTACCGAGAATTTTGTTCAACTGACTATGAATATTACTATGATTATAATAAGCATTATAGAGTATTCTGCTCGGAGTCTTCTCTTCCTCTTATAAAGTGATCCATTCTAAACTATATAGCAAGAAAAAAATTTTAAACATCAATATTTTCCATATAATAATTTATTTTTCGACCAATTATTCCTATATGATTTCTGATCTGATTTCATGGAAATATTATAATTCAAAAACATGAAATTGTCATGATCTTTGATCTCAAGTGATATCTACATCCTTAAACGGAATTCGAGCCCTGATTTCCCCTACAATAGCTGAGTCACTTGGTCCAATCATTTGTCGAGAGTAAAGGAAATTCAAATAAAATGTTCTTTAAAGTTCTTTAAAGCGCCCACTCGTGTGAGGCGATAAAAAGTATTGTGCCTTCTGGGGCAGAAAGATGATAAAACCAATATGAAAACTAGATTTCTATAATGAAATTTTTTTCTTAAATATGTAAATATGGACTGCATATAACTGCATACCCGAGATAAGTTATGCAAACAAACAATTTACAATCATTTATCATTGAACTTGTATTTCAAAAGACCACAACAATTATCTTCCCATCGACTATTGTAATTGTCGCTATTATGAAGCTATAATTGACACATATCAAATGAGTTGAGAAGTGAGTTACGAGTTCTTTGGGGTCAGTGCCCACACGTGTTACCAGTTACTAGTATATCCATATTATTTATTTATTTATTTTCAGTTTAATTTAATTGGAATCGACAAGAACCTTCCGATCTTTAACAAGCGAAAGGTTAAGACGCGCATAATTGCGATTAATGAGAATTCTACATTAAATATGCCTAACTAAACTAAACTAGCCGCTTTTACTTTCCTAAATATTCATAGTTCTTGAAAGCGTGCAAGTATAAATAAATATAAAGGGGTTGTAAAGGGTATATAAGTCGGATCGAAGCACTATATCATCAGCAACAATCGGTCAAAAATTATGCTCTTGTATTATCAACTAATTGTTCTTCAAGACATCTTTAGAAAAACGAAAAATTTATGAGCAATGCTCAAAATATAATTATTTAACGGATTGCCGAATAAGAAGAACATTTTTATACCCTGAACCCATTAAAAATGGGTAAAAGGGGTATAATGTTTTTGTGCAAAATGTAAATGTATGTAACAGGCAGAAGGAAGCATCTCCGACCCCATAAAGTATATATATTCTTGATCAGCATCAATAGCCAAGTCGATCTAGCCATGTCCGTCTGTCTGTCCGTCCGTCCGTCCGTATGTATAAGAGCTAGAGACTTGAAATGTTAGCTGTTGGTCCTCCTAGGGCCTACGCAGATCGAGTTTGTTTCCGATAATCGATAACTTACTCCGTTTCCAATCAATCGATAAAAATCGATAAAATCGATATCGACATCCTGTGTTTAAAGCAATTTTGGTAAATAATAAGAGCTAGAGTCACCAAACTTGACATGTAGCTTCTAGAATAGTATATATCTATTTGCATTTAGTGTTGGAAGAAGAGGGTTCAGGGTATCCCCTAGTCGGAAGCTCCCGACTAGAACCTCTTACTTGTTGTTTTTCAAGAAATGCAGAAATGCTTTCAACATGTCTGCAAAGCCATATATAATCGGACTACTTCAGTTTTATATGACTTATGATTCGACTTTGTTATAAATCCACATAGCTACATTCTTGTTCAATTTAAGATACTTTTTTCATCGCTTATCTGTTAATATCTAATATAGCCCAGGGTTAAATCGGCAATCAAAGAAGCCTGCAATTAAGATTGGAAGCTCGTGTAGACGACACACGTTTACCTGGTTTGATAGGCTGTTAGATAATTGTTGGCTATTCCATCGATTCCATATACGAATCCCAAACTAATTGAGACAAATTGCATTTTTAATAAAATGCTCGAACCGGTACAATTAAATCTAATCCACGTTTAAATTAATAAGCTGGAATCTTTAAATTTTGTATCACGAGTTCTTCAAAAATTAAACAAATTGATATTTAATGTTATTCGGCTATTGCGTATTTATTATTATTCAATAAACCGCATTTCGAATGTTGTCGATATTAAAACTTAGCTTTTTAACAGACCTGCGATAATTAATGAAAAGAATCTCTTCGAATACGTCTAGATATATATGCGATCGTATTCTATATTCTATCACATTCAATTGCAACAATTATTGTAATTGCAGAGGCATGGGCATTATTAAAGGTATTTCAGACTGAACGTTCTATGAATTAGTTTGCCGATCCGATCCGATCCGACCCGGTCCGGTCCGGCTCGGCCGGTTCGGAAACAAGTGTAAATTGGGAGCTCGTGTAGACACACACGTTTACCTGGTGCACTTTCATTAATTGGATTACTCAAAAGCGACCAAAGCGGGGCCGCGTTGACATGTAGTCACGTTCCAGACTCATGGAGCGGTCCAATCGCCCACCCGGACGCGTTAATTGCGATTTGAATTCACAAAATAATCACGTCTCATTCGTGTGTGACTCACTCGATGTTCGGGTACTCGCAAGTGCACTCGATTTACTGTAGGAGAGCTGGGGCACTGGGGCAACCCACATACACGCCAGAATATATCTGGCGCCTATGTAACACGAAAGTGGGCGTGTCCATTAGCAAAGATCACCAAATGCCGCAAGACCGATTGCCCAAGACTCGATTTCAGAATCCGGCGGCATATTTGTTGTCGAAACCAAACTCAAACAGAATCAACGTCGCGACAACAAAGCAAAGATTCGAAAAGTCAGCATTGGGCTAATTGATATGTAAACCTGGCCACTGGCAAATACGGCTCTCATGATTTGTTTTGTTTTACGAGCTGTGCTTTTGACACTGACCTTCTTTGATTTACGAGTATTGCCATTTTTGCAGTCGCGCAGGGAATTCGGAATTGGGCCCAATGGGAGGTCCCATGCAAATCGCGAGTGTCTCAATGCTGAAACTTAAAACAAACGAAAATAACAATAATAAACACGCCAAAGTGGCGCACTTTTTAAATAAATGACAAAGCTCTGCGTAATTCCCCCTCGCTGGTTATTTATTATTAATTATCTTGATCATTATTATTCATAGATCTTAGCCTTGTTCAAAGCCCATTTAATGAATCCTCATAAGTCAGTTGGTAATCTGAACAGCAGGGTTTGTTTTTCTAGGCCAAAATGTTGTACAAAAGTGTGCCGCAAAATAATGTATTTGTATTAACAATGAAACAGGACTAAAATAGAAGAAGTTGTACTTAAACAAGTAAGAGGTTCTAGTCGGGAGCTCCCGACTATGGGATACCCTGAACCCTCATCTTCCAACACTAAATGCAAATACTATTCTAGAATCTACATGCCAAGTTTGGTGACTCTAGCTCTTATTATTTACCAAAATTGCTCGAAAAACAGGATGTCGATATAGATTTTTATCGATTACTTGGAAACGGGGCAAGTTATCGAATATTGGAAAATTAAATAATAAATAATTAATAAAATTAAATTTAATAAAATTAAATTAAAACTGAGAACACAACCGAAAGTCAATTCAACTATATGTTGCCCTGTTCTTAAATGTTTCAATGACGCAAACAAAACGAATTTAAATATTTTTTAATTATTGATGATTTTTTAATTATTTATGTAACATCATCCGATATGTATCGGATGGTTTTTAGCGCAACCGATAACTATTTTAGTTACACTTTTGTGCCCCTATAATGTAAATTTCATTCCTCATGTAAATTTCATTCAACATAATCCTTCTATGACTTGAATTACGAATCTTCTGTGTGGCTAGTCAATCAAATCGACGCTGTGCAAGGTTCACATATAAATAAAAATATATGTCTGCTCGTGGGAAATAATCAAGTTCCGCTTAATCTCAGGCCAAGTCAGTTCAAGTTGAGACGCTAAAGAGGTGGCATTCAATCAAAAGTAAATAAAAATTAGTAAAATGGTGCAATAGAACCTATAAATAAGCAAGTCTCTCAAAAGGATTGCTCAATTCTAAAACCTCTTTTGTCGCATATGATATTTGAACGAAAGTTCATTTTAAATGAGCTGCACAATAGTTAACCCAACCATTAGATGCCTCTAAGCTAATTTCACTTTTATTTCGCAGACAGTTTTTCGATTACATGTGTATGTATATATTCAGTTTGGGCTGATAAGGAGCTTTATAATCGAATCAATGTACAACCGTCAGATGTTGTTGCTGAACCGACTTTAGCCTACTAGCTTACATTCTGAGACATCGGGCCAGTCAGGGCTATTGATAAGATCAATTGAGCATTGACATACATACATTCGCACACGCACACACTGAAGCGGAGATTACGAAACAAATCGCGAAAGTATTTTATTAAAGGACCCGATATACCTCTTTGGGAAATCAATCTACCCAATTGGCTTGTTATATCTCTTATTTAAGCTATTGGAATATTCAGCCTAATCTCGTACACAATTAAATAAGAAGACTTGCTTTTATTTTGTATTAGTTTTAATATTTATTATTTTACTTATTGATAAAACAAAACAACGAAAGCCTACCTGGTCACTGTAACTCTTGTATGAATGAGTGTTTGTGTGTATTTCAGTGTTGTTAAGTTGTTGTTTACAACACAGTGCTGTGAACCCAACCAAATTTCACTCATTATTTCAACACACAAGTAAGTTCGCAAATGAGTTAAAATTGTGCGCGCAAACCTATAACAATTTATATTCAACTCGTTTGTCACCATAAATGATACTTGGCGAAATAATCAAACAGAATTAATTAGCTGCACACTCTGCCCCAAAAGACTTGGCCGAAAACCAGTTTGTGCCTTAAATCCCCGTTTAATTTCAGCAAGTCATGATAACTCGTAATTACCCGATCTCGTATCTGGCCAAAACCTTAAGCTCTTTATTTAGCGCCTGCCGATTAACCTGGCCCGTACTCAGTAGTTGTTTTCGGGCGGTAAAACTTTGTTTATCTGCCAAGCTCTTTCGGCTACAACTTAATTTTATTACCGTCTCATCGTTAAGTTAATCTGGCATGTAGCATTATCGTTATTTTCCCATAAACCAAGCGGCGTTTTCAATTAGGCCTTATGCGATCGATTAGTACATTTTAAATGTATAGCGAGGCAAAGAGTCAGCTTTCAACTGAACCGGTTCCAATTTGTTAAGATGAGCCGAACCTAAACTAGAACCGAACTATATTAAAAACAGAGATTATGGTTTGTTTCAAAACAATATTTGTAATCAAATGTCTCACTTATAATATAAACCAATTTCAATATAACATCACATATATGTAGGTATAACAAATTTAATTTTATTTAAATTTCTAAGCGTTCGTTTCACAGTTGAGTTCAGTAACTGAACCTTAAAGCGTGGTATTGGTTCGAACCGTGAACCGAACTATCTGGTTACATTTAGCACGAAGTTACAAGCTGAGCTGAGCTGAGACAGTCCAAAAAACAAGCCGAAGCTGAGAACTTGACTTGAAGTGAATTCCAACATAAGTAGCTGATTTTGTGGCGCCTCTCACATTCTGATTGGAAATTTATATTTGTTTTTCAGTTCGCGTCAGCGGACAGCGCCAAATCTTGAAAGGCGTCAGCGGCAGCTTCCGCAATGGACAACTATCGGCTATAATGGGGCCCTCCGGGGCCGGAAAAAGCAGTTTGCTGAATGCGATTTCGGGTTTCAGGTAAGCTTGGAAAAAAAACCCAAACAAAACGAATTTCGATGCCCCATGAACTTCTGGAACATGACGACATCGAAATTCTAACCGGTTATAGAATTTAAAAATCATTTGAATATGTGACGCAAATTATATAAACAAACAAACAACTGTTGAGAGGAAAATATGTGGTTCAGGTAGTCTTGCAAATATAATAAACAAAATATAATACGAAAAATCAATATAACTTTTAACTAGCATAGTTTTTGGACTGCTTAGTCATTGTCTCAGCATGAAACAAATAATAACATTGCACGAGACTGAGCATAGGAACGGGAATAACAGCCAACTCACTCTGAAGGCCAGACAATTAATTCATTTTTAAATATGTACATAAATTCATATTCATTGAGCTTCGTTTGAGCTAGCAGCATTTCTTTAGTTTTGTTTCCTGGACTCCTGGCAACAACAAACGAGAAAAAAGATTTAATACCCTTCCAACCTTTTCCTAATGTTCATACCGGTTTGCCCGTTTCTAAGAAGCACAGGGAAAATAGTTAATGCCATGGTTAAGATAAAACGAGAGAGAAAGGATATCTTCGGCACGGCGAAGATCTAATACCCTTGCAGACCCAACCTTTTCATAATGCTCATAGTGCTTTGCCCGTATCTAAGAAGCACATGGAAAATAGTTAATGCCGAGTTTGGTCAAGATATCTTGATAAACAAAAAGGTTTTTAATCAAAAACCTAGTTTTCGACCGATTGCTCCTATGGCAGCTATATGATATAGTGGTCCGATCTTCATAGGATTACGCATATATAAGAGGAGTATAGTAAAACTAATAAGTGCCGAGTTTGGTCAAGATATCTTGATAAACAAAATGTTTTTTCATACAAAAACTTAATTTTCGACCGATCGTTCCTATGGCAGCTATATGATATAGTGGTCCGATCTTAATAGGATTTTGCATATATATGAGGAACTTAGTAAAACTAATAAATGCCGAGTTTGGTCAAGATATCTTGAAAAACAAAATGTTTTTTCATACAAAAACTTAATTTTCGACCGATCGTTCCTATGGCAGCTATATGATATAGTGGTCCGATCTTAATAGGATTTTGCATATATATGAGGAGCTTAGTAAAACTAATAAATGCCGAGTTTGGTCAAGATATCTTGACAAACAAAATGTTTTTTCATACAAAAACTTAATTTTCGACCGATCGTTCCTATGGCGGCTATATGATATAGTGGTCCGATCTTAATAGGATTTTGCATATATATGAGGAGCATAGTAAAACTAATAAATGCCGAGTTTGGTCAAGATATCTTGAAACATAAAATGTTTTTTCATACAAAAACTTAATGTTCGACCGATCGTTCCTATGGCGCTATATTTGTGGTATCAAGATATCTTGATAAACAAAATGTATTTTCATACAAAAACTTAATTTTCGACCGATCGTTCCTATGGCAGCTATATGATATAGTGGTCCGATCTTAATAGGATTTTGCATATATATGAGGAGCTTAGTAAAACTAATAAATGCCGAGTTTGGTCAAGATATCTTGAAAAATAAAATGTTTTTTCATACAAAAACTTAATTTTCGACCGATCGTTCCTATGGCAGCTATATGATATAGTGGTCCGATCTTAATAGGATTTTGCATATATATGAGGAGCATAGTAAAACTAATAAATGCCGAGTTTGGTCAAGATATCTTGACAAACAAAATGTTTTTTCATACAAAAACTTAATTTTCGACCGATCGTTCCTATGGCGGCTATATGATATAGTGGTCCGATCTTAATAGAATTTTGCATATATATGAGGAGCATAGTAAAACTAATAAATGTCGAGTTTGGTCAAGATATCTTGATAAACAAAAGGTTTTTTCATACAAAAACTTAATTTTCGACCGATCGTTCCTATGGCATCTATATGATATAGTGGTCCGATCCAGCTGGTTTTGACATATGTGCTGCGTGCAACAGAAATAGGGACTTCTGCAAAGTTTCATTAAGATAGCTTTAAAACTGAGGGACTAGTTCGCATAGAAACAGACAGACGGACAGACGGACAGACGGACATGGCTATATCGACTTGGCTGTTGATGCTGATCAAGAATATATATACTTTATGGGGTCGGAGATGTCTCCTTCTCTGTGTTACACATTTCACGACAAAATTAAAATACCCTCTGCAAGGGTTTAAAAAATGAGTAACTTATTCTTAAATTGGAATTTTTTTAACGGTTTACAGAAGAACTGGCGTCAAGGGTAGCATCAAAATAAAACGAGATAATGCCTGCTATATAACACAGGACGATCACCATCAGACGCTGCTGACCGTCGAGGAGCTAATGAATCTCTCTTATGACTTGAAATTGAAGCAGCGCCACAAGAAGGAGGAGATTCTCACGGAAATACTCAAGAATCTGAATCTCAATCATCGACGCAATGTCACCGCCGAGAAACTGAGCGGCGGTGAGCGCAAGCGTCTCTCCATTGCCCTCGAGCTGGTGGACAATCCGAACATCTTCTTTCTCGACGAGCCCACCAGCGGCCTGGACGAGGTGACGGCGGCCCAGTGCATACGCCTGCTGAGAGAAATGGCGCGCGAGGGTCGCACCATTGTCTGCACCATACATCAGCCGTCGGCGACCATCTACAACTACTTCGATAGCATCTATGTGCTGGCCAAGGGCCAGTGTGTATACCAGGGTAGTCCGCAGGCCACCATACCCTTTCTGCGTCTGGCGCAGATCGATTGCCCGCGCCACTACAGCCCCTCGGACTACAGTAAGTGCTCAGAGAGGGTGCGCCATGGCGACAGCTTGAGCTAATCTCTAGCTACTTTCCTTTACAGTTATTGAGGTAATTGATGCCGAGGAGGGACAATTGGTGCCGCTGCTTAGCGAGCTGACGGATAATGGCAAGCTTACCTACCGGGCCAAGCAAACGGATCTGGTGGGCTCTCCGCTGGAGCCGCAGCAGGCCATTACGACGCTGTTCGTGGAGCAGCCGAAGCGTCAATTTCTGCCAGCGATCTTTGCCGGCACCGCTGCATCCACCGATGGCACCTTGATGGGCGCTGCGGGCGCCTTGCTGGAGCATGTGAAGGTCTACTCGCAGCGACTGCACCATGAGCGCGCCCATGAGATATCCGGACTGCAGCAGTTCCTGGTGCTGATGCGCGTCATGCTGTTGCGCACAATGCGTGCCCGTCTGGCGCTGGCCATCCAACTGATCCATCATACGCTGTGTGGCCTGTTCTTTGGCCTGATATTCTTCCAGCTTGGCAATCAGGGTGCACGCATGTTCGACCATCTCAAGTTCTGCATTGGCGCCGTGCTCATGATTGTCTACACCCAAGTGATGGTGCCCATACTTAGCTGTAAGTGCAGAATAAAATGCCAATGTAGTTCTGTCTCACTCACTCTGGCCATTATCGCTCTGTCAGATCCCGCCGACGTCAAGGTGGTCAAAAAGGAGACCTTCAATCGCTGGTATACGCTTATGCCCTACTATATGGCGCTCAGCATATCGCGTCTGCCGCTACAGGTGCTCCTCAATCTCACCTTTATGGCCATGACCTACTGGATGTCCGGCCTGCCGGAGCAGCTCTGGCGCTTTTGCATATTTGTTGCCGTCGGACTGATGATCTCGCTGGTGGCTGAGGGCATGGGCCTGGCCATTGGCGCAACCTTCAGCATAACAGTAAGTCCAGGGTACCTGAAATGCTGCTGCATATAAGCTATATAAAGGCCAGATCGGGTTTCATCTAACTGAGCTGTTCATGGTTATATATATAGTTATACGTCTTTCTTTAATCGCATATTTAACAATAAATATTTCGTTTTCCATCGCAGAATGGCAGCGTGGTGGGTCCTATGATTATAGCTCCGCTCATGGGCCTCGCTATTTATGGATTTGATTTTGCGTCTCAAATCCCCGGAGGCATGAATCTATTGATGAAGTTTAGCTATGTTCGCGTGGGCGTGGTGGCCTTAATATTGACCGTGTTCGGCTTTCAGCGGGAGGAGCTGGACTGCGACGACATCTACTGCCACTTCAGCGATCCGCGAGTGCTGCTCAAGTTCTTGGACGTGGACAAGGTATCGATACTGCACCAGTTCGGTCTGCTGGCCATGCTGATGATCTTCTTCCGGGTGCTAGTGTACATCAGTTTGCGCAAGCGCTGTTACACATGAGCAGCTCGGATGCAATGGAATTTGGTATACTACAATATATGTATAGTTATAGCAAAAGTCTATGCTGTGATTTGGATTTATACACTCACAAGTAGTGCAGGTGCCTACCTAGTAATAGAAATAACTAACAGTTTGTACATACTCCTAACTACTAAATGTATTATGTGCACAGTTGATTGCCCCACGTAAACAAACACTCAGATAAGTTGGTGCTTAGATAGTTTGTAAATATCTGGTTAGCATACCACTCCCAAGTATAAGCACATGTTAATTAATAGCTGTGCACTTCTTACGTATAGTTTGTAAGCATAGTTTCTGTAAGATTTCTGGTAATAGTGACATGTACATAAGAAAAATAATATTTTTACATATCTCTAAAAATAAAAGTGAAGTATCTGGACTTTTATTTCAAACTCACCACTGGACCAATATATGTCAGAAATGACATGTCAAAATGAATGTCCGAATTTACTGAATGTGGACACTGCACCTTTTGCCCAACTATAATTATTTACAACCCGCCCGTTTGCTTTGTGCAAAAAGTTTGAAAAAAAAAACAATGTGACCGCATCACGTCCGCCTCAAATATATGTAATAAGGATTATTCCACTCATGTATCGATTGAAATTCTGCGAGCAACACTGGTCGAATCATAGTGCACCCTGTGCATTAGATTCGGTCTGGCAACATTGCTGAAACAGTTATTTTGTCTTTCGCGCTCAGCTGAAAATTAATTTATAAATACAAATGAGCCGTACAGCTATTAGGCACGACCAGTGCAAAAAAGGCGATTTCGTATTCGCCAAATTGAAAGGATACCGCCCGTGGCCGGCCCGTGTTCTACAGGCTAGCGATCGAAAGTACAATGTATTTTTCTACGGAACTTGCGATACGGCCGAAGTGGGACCCAAGCAGCTTTACACGTACGTAACGTGCATACGGCGCTTGGGTAATTTGCAGAAGCTGAGACAAAACGAATTTAAACGCGCCCTTTTGCATGCCGAGCAGGCAGTCGCAAATCCTGCAGAAGATCAGGCCTACCATCAGACGTTGGCCATACTGGAAAACAACTTCGTAGATGCCATTGATGTGGTACTATGCGACGAATACTATCTAGACGGTAATGTCAATAACTGTGTTATAGTCGACGATGACGATGATGATGAGAAAACTTCTAGACGTATCTGCTAATCGCAGAGCCGTAAAATACATATAGGAATATGTATAGTTGATGCATATTATGCTCACATTATGTTAGTAAAAGTTATGCGAAATGTAATGTTTTTGTTTGCTTGATGTATTGCGCTTATTCGGTTCAAATAAACGTATTAAAATTATCAATCTTCCTGTTCAGTAAATTCTACAAGCCCATCTCAATGTCAGACTCTTCATTAGGCAAAAGAAGCCCTGCAGCATCTGATTGAAATAGCTGCTGGCACGACTCCGCTTCTGTCTTGGTCATGGCCAGGATGTGTTCGCGCAGCGGCTGTAGCAGGCCAACTACCTGCCTGAACTCGGTTGTCAGCTGGGGCGGCAAACCCACCAGCAGGTTGGACACAAAGTCATCCATGACCGCATCAACCTCGATATTGTTGCCGTGGCCCAGTTCTCCGCACAAATATAGCAACGTTTGCAGGCGCAGAATGAGCTCTCGCGTCGGTTCTAGCTGGACGCTGGCTTGACATGGCGCCGCCTTCAAGTCCATTTCGGCCAAGGTGCGGCACTTCTCGTACAGTTTGTTGCGCGGCACGCATTTGCTATGCAGCGCATCCGTCTCGTACTCATTTAGATGGTGATGCGCCACGCGCAGCGGCTCCAAAATGTCGGCGTTCACCCGATGCAGCGATATCATATTGGAGGCATAGCGACGCTGCAGCTTCTCACGGAGCGGTGTCTGCTTGGTCTCCCGCCGAGCGGGCGCTGGCAAGCCGCTGGCTTCCAACTCCTCGTTCATGCTGGCCATGTCCTGGACGGTTTTACGTTTGAGGACCAGAAGCTTTTGCAGTTGCAATAGGGCATCCATCAGGGGCTTCGGTTCGTCGGCATCGACGGAGATTTCTGAGCTGGTCAGCTGCTTGTCTTCAGTCTCCTGGACGATGCTGGCCAGCGGCATGGTCTTGCACTCCTGAAGCACATGGAGATGGCAATCAGGCATGCTGAGCACGGTGTGCTTGCCCGCAATGTTAAACTTAATCAGGTAACTGCTGTCCCTCGGCTCGTAGCCGATGACACGTCCCTTGCAGAGCATCAACTGTGGCGCGCTCAGCAGACTGATCACCTTGACATCCACGGCCAGTGGCATGGGTATCAGTTTGGGCATCAGCTCCAGAGATTGTCCGTCCTGCTCCATATCGAACTTGCGCTGCTGCAGCTGACGAACAATGCGACGACTGCGCTCCAGTTCGATGCGCTCGCCATCAATAAATGCCGGCGAGAAGCGGCGGGCCTTGCCCATGTTTCGGCGAATCAGCTGCCAGCAGCGACGAGGCAGTTGACGCGTCTCCAGTTGGGGAAAACAGCTCTGGACGTAGTTGTTCATGTCGTAGGCGCTGCCCAGAATCGCCTTGTCGATGAAGGACTCTATGAACTCGCACCAGATCCAGCGCTGGCAATTGGCCTGTTTTAGGTATTTGTACAGCCTTTGATTGGCCGGCAACAGGTCCTTGGTGCTGGCATCGATCGCATCCGGCTCCTGGGCCTCGGCTGAGCTCTTGCCACGCAGTCGCTTACTGAACTTGGGCAACTTGACAAACAGTTCGTCGTCCTCCTTGTCGGCTGTCTGCGATCTGAGCAGACGCTGCGATTCATTCGTCTTTGACATTCTATGAGCTCGGCGTAATCCAATTTTCGATAGCTGTGGCGGCGTTTCTGCTGAATCGGAATCAGTTGCTGTTTGGTTAATATCTGTAAAATGATCAGACATTTTGTACCGAATGCGCAGGGCTAGGTTATCAATTTGTTGATTGCTCTCAAATGTTTACGAATTCTAAATTTTACCTGCGCCTACGTGCTGACTCCCAACATTCGCTTTCTAGCACAGCGACTACTTGTTCGAACAAAATCATGACAATTGAAATCCACAAATTGACATTTACGTTAAATTTCAAACCAAACACAGAGTTGCATGTGGACAAGCGCTGCCACATAGTCTTTAGATTTGTTCCGTTAGGCTTGCAGGTTGGTTGGAGATGGGCAGTCTTTCAAGATATCTTGAAAATAGTTGAAAAAAGTTTTCCATACAACTGAATTTTCGACCGATCGTTCCTATGGCAGCTATATGATATAGTGGTCCGATCCAGCTGGTTCCGACATATGTACTGCGTGCAACAGAAAGAGGCACTTCTGAAAAGTTTCAGAAAGATAGCTTTAAAACTGAGAGACTAGTTCGCATGGAAACAGACAAACGGACAGACGGACATGGCTATATCGACTCGGCTGTTGATACTGATCAAAAATATATATACTTTATGGGGTCGGAGATGTCTCCTTCTATGCGTTACACATTTCACGACAAAATTATAATATCCTCTGCAAGGGTATAACAAATATTAAGCAGGCGGCAACACAAAATACGCAAATTGTGTTTTAATAAAACAATAGATCCCTCCCAGAATTTGTTGTTTGCAATTAAATTCTTTGTTTATATTTTCCTCTGCTTCGCTAGTCCGAATAGCAGCCGTAAGTTCTCCATGTCACAGCCATTTTTATTGGACATCTTGGCCTTCATCGTGGTGAGCATTACGTCCGTTTTCGCACAGTCTGTGGGCAGGGCGGGATGTATCTCCAAGTTAACAATTTGCCCGTTCCTACTGGCGTTAGATACTTCTCTTAGCTTTCGAGTGCCGTGTGTGATCATCATCTAAAAGCAGTTGCTTGCAGGATATCATTAAAATTAAATAGGAGTACCTCTTACTTACGTCCATTATCTTTAGGCCGAGGGGCCGATCAGCTTTGTCCACGCCAAATTTCTCACAGAGATTAACGCACGTGTGTTTGAGCGCATGAATCCCGATGGTGTTCAGTGTCCCATTGCCTCTGCTCATCATAAAGAACAATCGCACGACCAAACACCATCGCTGGCGTTGCCCAGGAGACGCATTCTGCCAGACATGACTGCGGCCCAAATAGCTGTGCCCGTTAAAGTTCACGTCGAAATGTGGCACGGGCAGCGCCACCCAGTAGCCCAGCTCCATGTTCGCCATAGACTCCGGCACCGGGACACATGCTGGTCTGGGATACTTGGATATTGGCAGCTTAATGGCTACCAAAAATTCAAATACAATGCGCGTATTGTTCTTCGCCTTCAGCTGGGTTGCGATAATCGTGTGGGCACTGACTGGATATTTGGTTGTGTGGTAGCATAATTGGTAGCTGCGTCCGGTTCCCGTTTTGCAGTTAACCGTTGGCTGTGATTTCAAGAGTCCGTCCAAATCGTTGCGCAGATGCGTCTGCAGATACACGGACGATATTAACGAATCACCTACTATCTGCTCCTTGAAGACCGAGTGCAAATAGATGTAGTCGTCCTCCTTTATATCTGTGTAGAACGGAAACCGCAAGTCCAGCAGCAGGTAACAATTAAAGTTGGCAGGTAAGTCTATATGATTTCCGCATATATAGGTGGCTGCAAGGATTGGGCAACAATGTGAATACTGACCGGGCAGGCGCTGCAATCCTTACCAGTTGCCGGCAAATTACTGAAACTGCCGGCGAGCATTGATCTACGCTCCTTGAGCGCCTTATTGATCCAGCCGGCGAGGTAGGTAGCATCACAGAGAAAGGCCTTATGCTCTTTCGATGGAACCTTCAGTTGCATGACAATTTTTTGTAGCGCATTATCGAAAGTTAAAGACATCCTTCGATTCTCAGTAACTGTTTTCCTTTTTCAAATTGGTAATACAATATTTGGAGCTCCAAATTTTGTATCGATCCAGTTGAAATGCTTTTTCTTCTTTGCGTCAAACTTTGAAAAGCACCTTTTGTTTGACAGTTTGCATCGAAGATGTGGAATGGAACAAGGCTTTAACGTCAATTGATGATGGGAATGAAACAATAAGAAACATCAGTTTCTTTAACGTCTCGAAGTATTCAAACATATTCTATATACACAGAAGAATATGCCATTACAGGCAGTAAGCGGCAGAATTGTGACATAAATCACGTTAAAGAACAAATAGTTTTAAAAACTCTGGTGCTATATACAAATTATAATTATCTTTGATTGAGAAGACAGTTTTAGTGCTTATCAAAGCGATTTATGTACATTTCAATTATTTTTTTACATTTTTAAAATGTAAAATAAATCAGAACTCCGAAATTGATTTGGAATTTTGTTTACATTGGAGATGATGGTGCTAGAAAAACTTATTGATAAGGGTTCGACTACTTTTTAATGGTGCCGATTTTTTCCTTGCGCTTCTTCACATGCTTCTTAACTTTAACCTTCCGTTGCTCTGCCTTGGCATCCTTAACCGCCTTTTTGCGGGCCTTTTTGCTGTCGGGCGATTCGTCACGTGGCCGTGCCGAGTTTTTGAACTTTGACATGTCATCGTCCTCCTGCGATCCGTCGCTCTCGTTTCCACTTGTCTGCTGCTCGCTTTCCGCACTTTTATGTTCGGCATCCAAAATGTCCGGCTGTTTCTGAACATCTAGTTGTGGCGTAAGACCCGTGATTTTTGCGTAGACAAGATTCTGCTGGACACCCTGCTTAGCTTTTGTCACATCGCGCTCAAAATGCGGCACCTGAAGTATAATAATGGATTAGATGTGGAAAACTGATATTTTTCTTTTCTGGTATTTACCTCATCCAAGCGTTTGGGAATGTAGGTGTTCTGCCAAACAGCCTCGTCGATCTTCTCTTGCGCTGTGATGGCATCAAAGTCTCGATCCTTAATACGCTCCGAAATGCGCTCCAAGCATTCCTCCATATTTTGTTCGTTTATGGTCTGGTCCGTTATAAAGTCAAACAGCTCCTTGACCGTCATGGTTGCCACCGATTTTTTGCGGAAGAATTCGGATATGTTGGTGCAGTCCTTGCGTAGAAAGTCGAACGCATGTGGATGATCGTGCTCGACCGCCTGGCTGACATCAATAATCACCAGTTGGCCATCTTGGAACAGTATATTGAACTCGGAGAGATCGGCGTGCACCAGCCGACACTGATTGTATATGCGCCACATAATGACCACGCAGTCGCGGTACAGTTCGCGTGCCTTTGAAGTACTCAGCTCGACGTCCTTCAGCTTTGGAGCTGGCCAGCCGTCGCGACCGCAAAAGCGCATGACCAACACATGCGAACGCAGCAGAATGGGCTCGGGAACGGGCACACCAGCATTGCGCATGCGCAGGTAGTTACGCATCTCCTTTTCTGCCCAGGTGCGCACCATCTTGCGAGGATTGTGCTTGCAGTAGCCATGACGGAAGCGAAACTCACCCGAAACGTACTTGTCGCGATCTTTGAACACTAGAATTGAGGTCTTGTAGATTTTGATGGCATACTCATCGGCTCCATTCTTGGAGACCGCATGGTAGACATTTGCCTCTTTGCCGGTGGATATGCAGCCGTTGATCTCTTGAATAAGACCGCGGTTAAGCAGCTTGAAGAGTATCATGCGTGTGCGTGGATCCATCACCTGCTCCGCTGTGGCGCGATCGTGCTTGTCCCGCACACGCACTCGCTCTGTCTCCTGGCGTCGATCGAAGCTTACCAACCGGTTGGCTGCCTGTGCGCTCATATTGGCGTTTGGATCGTATTTCTCGACATTTATCCGGGCTGAGTATCGCCGCAGCACCTTCTCATTCGGCTGGTAGCTGCTCACGCGCTGAGTGCCGCCTCCTCCAGTACCGCCAGAACAAGTGCCGGTGCCGGTGCCGGAGCCGGTTCTGGTACTGTTGCCCCCACCTGTTGTTAGCTGTGGTTGGGCGTTGTGCTTGTTAAAGCCGCTGTAGGCTTCTTCGTATGCATCGTAGTCGTCGCCCTGGTCGTAATCGTCGTCTTCATACTCATCCGCATAATCCGAATCAGTTTCCTCGGCCGGATTGGTGTTATCAATGATTTTCTGGCACAGGTCGTCGTTTACTTCTTTTTCCTTCTGTTTGATGTTCTTAAAAATGTCGTGCTTCACTGTAAGCGATTTAAAGTCTTCCACCCACTCAGACTGCAACGCATTGCAGTTTATTTATATATATTACTTTGCATTTACAAAATGTATGTCTAGACTTACGTTATTCAGATTCTCGTCATCCTCCTCGGGATCGCTATATTTGTGTGCATCGGTCATCTTGTCTGTGAGTGCGCCAGGTATGTGCAGGTGCTCAGTCTATCAACCATAAACAATTATCGCTTGTTGTGCTGCAGGCCGTTCTTTTTAAATGCTTTCAACTTTTAAAATTCACGTTTAAATTAAAAATAATTGTGAAATCAACTTGCACGTGTAATTCGCGAACAGCTGATAATTTTGCCATTCAACATTGCACGCCGACAGCAATCGGTTATCGATATAGAAGTTAAGCAACAGCTGTTCTGTAATGGCTCCATTGTGATTCTGTTACCTGTAGATGTTAATAACAGAACAGCTGTGAAACAATGAGGCTACAATAAAAGAAATCGCGCCGGCTAATAATATTTATATAGTTCGCGCCCATCAACATAAGACCAAGTTAGTTAAGAAGCATGTTTGTACTGGCAGAACTTAAAGACAACGTCCGCATTGCGCCCGATCACTTTAATTTGAAGCTTGTGGATGCGGTGCGTGACGAAATTGACAGGAAGCTGGCTAATAAGGTAATTTGAACGATTTCGGAATTAAGCTATTGAGTAACTTGTACGGCGCCTTTGACAGGTGTTGCTGAACGTTGGCTTGTGCATAGCACTCAAGGAGATTGTCTCACTGAAGGACTCAATTATTCTGCCCGGCGACGGCGCCTCACACACAGAGGTGCTGTTTCGCTATGTGGTGTTCCGGCCTATGGTGGGAACCGTTATTACCGGCAAAATACGCAGCTGTTGCCGCGAGGGAGTGAACGTGACGCTGGGCTTCTTCGATGATATACTTATTCCACATGCGGCTCTGCAGCATCCGTCGCGTTTTGATGAGGCGGAACAGGCCTGGGTCTGGGAGTATCCATTGGAGGATGGCGGTAAACATGATCTATTCATGGACGTTGGCGAGCCAATCAAGTTCCGTGTTTCCCGCGAGATATTCGAGGAAACATCCCCCATTGGCCCACCCAAAGCAGAGGGTCAAGCGTCCCAAAATGCTAGCACCTCAGCAGCGGCAGCAGCCGCCTCTGCTGCAGCACAGGAAGTGAAGACACCCTACAAGATAATCGTCAGTCCAGATCCCAAATACTGTGCGCCGTCGTGTACTATATTTTATTGTTTTTTTTTTTAGGGCGCCATTAACGAGTCCGGACTGGGCGTGCTCTCCTGGTGGGATCAGCAAGGCAAAGAGGAAGAGCAGGAGGGTGAAGATGGCGAAGATAATACGGAATACGATAATGACGACGAAGGGGAGGGCGCCTGCGAGGAATGACAAAGGAGTGGATAGCTTTTTTAAAAGCAAATGTCACTAAGCTTATTTTTTTTAGGAATATATATAAGAACCTAACTGTTAAGGAATTTAGAAAATAATAAAAAAAAGGTAAAACTTGTTACAAATGAAACAAGAGAATTTCAAATATGCTTTAGTTTATTTTTTCATATATTTGTTTTCTTAAAATTTGTTGTTTGTTTTAAATATTGTTTAAACTTAGTTTTCTTCAAACTACAATCCTCACATTCCTCATTTAAACAAATGTTTTGGTAGCGCAGCTCTTACACATAAGTTAGTTATCCATATATTTAATAATTTATTATAGTTTATGTTTAGCTCTTTGTCGTCGGCGACTTAGTACTAGGAAGGGCGGCACAGGGACTTCAGAATATACAATTAGATCTCGTTCACTTGATTATTTTCGAACGTAGCTCCCTAAAATTGTATGCGATTTAGTTTGAATATTGTTTTCCATTAGTTTAGTGTGCACATTTCTCTAAATCGTCTAATTCTAAAACTGGAATACGTTATTTTTATTTACTTTCGTTTGTTTTTTTTTTTTCTAAAGAGGGTTAGGAGGTAGGGGAATGCGGGTTCATTGTTAGCATAGCTATATTGTATGGTACAATTGATAAAAAGTTGTTGTGTTCGGGGCTGCAAAGGTGAGCTAAGTATAAAGCTGGTCGGCAATTTAGCCTATAAATATTCACTTCAGTATGTTTTTTGAAAGTTTGTTGCTTTGAACAATAAATTGCATAATTTTTGATTTTGCTTGCATGCTGCATACGCTTTTTTTCTTTGTTTGTCTTTTAGGCGCAATGCTTAGAGTTAAGTTACATTTACATATATCAAGTATACATATATGTATGCACATATATCTATAGAAATTGTTTCTTTGTTTGCACAATCTTTTATGGTTAATTACAGTGAGGTTAATTTAAAGTTGCTTTAAAAAACTACAATAATAATTAGAAATATAAATAATTGTTAATATTAGACGTCATCTCGGTATTGTACTGTATGTAAATAAATATCATTTGGGGTCTTTTATTGTATAGCTCCTTAAAACAGCTCCCAAATTAATATATATATGTGTATAAAGTTCCATTTAAAATCACAGTAAAAATCATAAAATAAAAAAAAGCACAAAGGAACTTCTCGACTAAAAATAACAAATCTACAAAAAAAATTAGCATTCAAATAGCATCTTAATAAACTCGTTTAACTGAATCTAAAGAAAATCAGTTTCATTTCATTCACATTCAAATAAAGTAATCCATCAATTATTCGATTATCAAGCAGCGTGGCAGATGCTCTTTCAAATAGTCGAAGAGCTCGTGCGAGGCGCCAGGACAATTGGTCAGCTCCAGCTCCTGCAGATGACGCAACTGGATGAGGCTGGACAGGCCGGATGACGTCAGCAGCGGGCAGCCAGCCAGCGAGAGGACCTGCAGATTGCGCATGGAGCACAGGTGTTGCAGCCCGAAATCACGCACCTGGGAGCACCAGCGCAAGAAGAGGGCGGTCAGCGATAGCATCGTGGAAATGTATCCAACTCCGATGTCCGTTATATGGACGCACCTAAAAGTGAGACATGAAGATGCTTCATTTGTAGATTCGTTTAAAATTTGTAGCTGTTTTTTGGTTTAAGTATTCCTAGTACAAACAAAAGAAGTAAGAGGTTCTAGTCGGGAGCTCCCGACTAGGGAATACCCTGAACCCTCTTATTCCAACACCAAATGAAGCTCGTTTGAGTCATTGAAGATAAATTAAAAAAAAAATAAATTCCATTGGCAGGGTTTGAACTCGCAACTGACCGCATATTTACTTTCCTCGGTAGGGCTCGAACTCGCGACAGACCGCACCACTCGCCACTGCCTCTACTGAACAGCCACACTAATAATTGAGTCTTAGTGAGAAAAACCCAATTAAAATAGCAGCTCAGAAATCAACCGCAGTGAAGACAGAATTCGAAGCAGACGCGCATGAATGTGTGCGTACAATGTACACTGTACACTGCACATGCATATAGAAATTCTTGAAAATTGCGTCGCAACACTTGCGCAGTAGTGCACAAAATACCGAAAAACAAGACAAAAACCGATCTTAATGAAATTTTGTACAGCATATCTTATTGTACCATAGAATACTTGTGTATTCTCAAAAAGTCAATTGCATTTAAATTGTGGCTTAAATTGGTTGGCAATACAAGTTGGGTTATTAACTTGATTTATAGCTCTGCGGTGCTAACATATCATGCTTGGTGACTCTAGGTCTAATTATTTACCCAATTTGCTCAAAAAACAGAATGTCGGTATCGTTTTTATCGATTGCTTGGAAACGGACTAAGTTATCGATTGTCGGAAACAAACTCGATCTGCGCAGGTATTAGGAGCACCTACATCTAAAATTTCAAGTCTCTAGCTCTTATAGGTTCTGAGATCCTTGCGTTCATGCATACGGGCGGACGGACAGACGGACGGACAGACAGACGGACATGGCTAGATCGTCTCGGCTATTGATGCTGATCAAGAATATATATACTTTATGGGGTCGGAGATGTTACATACATTTGCATTTTGCACAAATACATTATACCCTTTTTACCCAAATTTAATGGGTCAGGGTATAAAAACAATTGGGATTGCGGGTCCAAGTCGTTTTACAATGTGGATTATAGATAACTTGAAGTTCATTTTAAAATATCTAACTGGCATAAGATTATTACGTAAGTTATAAACACTTAAGAAATGGCAAAAATAATAAAGTTGGAAGCATGGAAGCTGCTTTGACTTGCACTGGCAACTCGTGCAGTTGCTGGATGGGGTAAGGCGAGAGCGGAAATTGAATTTAACTCATGAATAATTACGAGCAGGGGGAGGGGAGGGTAATTGTGCGCAGACAGGTGTGAGGGTGGGGGGTGGGGGGTCGACTCACCTATCCAATGTCAATTCCTCCAGTTGGTTCAGATCACAGGCGATATACTCGAGCGAGGCGTCCGTTATGCGGGGACACCAGGACAGGTCCAGGGCGCGCAATTTTTGCAGATTCTCGGCAATCAGCTCGACGCCATCGTCGGTTAGTTTGCTGCAGCCGGAGAGGCTGAGCACCGTTAGATGCGGCAAGGAGTGCACTGCAAGCAAAGAAAATAAGTCAAGATAAGTTTACATTAACTTTAAGTGCAAACTGGGGCGCAAAGTTTACGCTGCTTCTAACTGCAGCAGCAGCAGCAGCAGGAACAACAAATACTGCAGCACATGAGACGCATCAGTTGCTGCAGCTGCTCCACTTGGGCGCCGCAGCCCAGCCTTTGGGAGGGGTTTTAGCTGGCCTGAGTCGCATTGGCTAAGACTCTTGCATAGTTTATGCAGCATGAGATTCAAAGGGAAATTAGTTCCATTCCATGCGACAGATTGACCCATGGCCAAAGGTATTATACAGCACCTGGCAACAGCTTAAACTGGCTTTTAACATGGCTGCAAGCCAAAAGGAATTGTCCAAAGCCGTCTCGTAAACCTGGTTTCAACCTGAACATTTAACTCATTTTGCATTATCAAAGTAAGGCAAATATTGTTAGCTTTGACAGTGCTACAAAAATGTCTGAATAATGTTTATACACAAAATATACAAACATAAAATAATACCGAAATTTATATATACATATATAATTATAAATATATATACTTTTGCATCAGTTGTATTATAAGCTGAAAAGCATTTCGATTAAGCCATTTAAAACGAGTTTTCATTTAATATTTTTAAGTAAATTGGAGTAACTTTATAAATTCCTTTCTGTGACCTTTTGCACAGAGCACATCTGCATTTATTGAGTGCAAATTCATAAACCAAAAGTTAATGAAATGAACGTATGCTCAGAACACGTGCATTTGAAGTGCTTTTGGCCAAGTGTGTGTATGGGGGCGAGGCTAATTGAATCTGAACAATAATTGAATTTTGTGGCCATTCTCGCACAGAATGTGTGAGAATGTGTTGACTAAAAGCATTTGCATAGATTCAGCTTGGCCAGCTCCAATTAGTGCCCAGCTGCTCCACTCTAAAGTATCTCAGAAGTCATGAAACTATCTCACAGATAGCTAGAGAGTAGCTTCGTCTTATGGTTTTTGTTCCGAATGTTTTGAATTATGGCTGACAATGACAACTTTGTTCTAGTTGCGTCATCTGCAGTTTTGTGCCACATTTCATGTGCCACATTTTGTGTCTTCTTTGCTATTTGAGTTGCAACAGTTGACATTCTGTTCTTTGTAGCTGTTTGCGGTACATTCTATATGTTAGTTATAAATAAGTTAAAGTCTTTATTTTAGCTCGCATTTATTATTGCAAAACTGCCAGCGGAAAATTGATATAATATAAAAAGCTTTCCAAAATGTTAAATATAAAACAAGAGTCTAGTCAAAGGAGATTCGAATTTTAGAAGTTATACTTATAAAAAAATTCAAATTTAAATCTACTTTTTTTCAAATTTTAATGAAAAACACATCAAAGTAGATTGGTAGAATTTAAAGTTCCGCATTTATATAGTTTTTGTTAAAATCTAAGCATTATTTAAGGTTTATCTTTACTCAAAACTAAGGCGATAAAAGCTTCATTCAGAAATATTTTCACAAATTTTGCTTTTCCAATACCCTTTCTGCACAGAGTAGGGGATCTCGACATGTGAACTCGACTTGCTCATGCTCTGGGATTAAGCTCACGACTTTGCGAGTTCTTTGGCTTTTCGTAAGCAAATGAGCATTTAAAGGGTTGTCTGGTAACAGATAAATGCCGACGGGTTGCGGGCTGTGTGGGTTACGGCTTACAGGCTACGAGCTACGGGTTACGGGTTACGGGTAGGGTGTACAAGCGACGGCTACAATTACCGTTCTAAAGCAGCTTAGGCGAGCGAGTCGCACAAAGGCGACTTTGCTAATGGGAGCACGGCGGCGGCGGCGGCGGCGGCGGCGGCGGATTCAAGTCTGCCGTGGAATTGGCCACGTGCCTCCGTTTGCTGCATAAACAGAGATAAGCATAAAACATAAGGGGCGGAGAGTTGGGCAGGCAACTTTCAAGGAGCGCCGACGAATGCAACAATTTCCATAGCATGGCCGGAGCCGGAGCCGGCGCAGTATTTGCCGACCAAGATGAAGTCAAAAAAATGCAGCTCGCCAAAGTAACTAAGCGGCTTTTCACTCGACATTTCTAACTTACAGCAACTGGAGGCATGTGGTATACCCGACTCTATCATAAACTGTGCCCCACTTTGCCAGATACCAGATACGGATTCGAGGTAGTCGCCTCTATGTGCAAAGGTGCATCGTTTGTTTGGCTTCTGACCAAAAAACCACAAGGTGCACGTATGCAAAGACGATTTAAATTACAATATGAATACTCAAAGGCGGCTATTCGACATTCGTGAAAGCTTAAGAACAGATGCTTATTTATAATAAATATAACATTATTTACTGAGGCTGCAAAATGTTTTTGCCCAAATGCCCAAATACCAGCCAGAAATACGGCTGAATTCTCCCATGTCATATGATATCTAACCATTAGAACCAGCTGCCGAACCTTAAGGATTTTATGGAATTTGAAATTATAGCTAATTAGATATTTCAATTTAAATTATATTAATTAAATGTATTCAATGTATAAAATTCGACAAAGAAAATTCAGCTATGTTGAAATTCTCAAGTAGTAATGTTCATTTCTGGGTCAAATCATGTTTTTTTCTCTGGAGTTTTGGGATTTGTTTTCCTCTTAACTGTAATTGTATCCATTGGCATCGACTGGTAGCGGCCGCAATTGTGGCCAACGCGGCCTGCAAAAGTGGGAGACTTCAAAGTTAAAAACCGCAAAAACAAAAAACAAATAGAAATAGAAATAAATAAATGTTAAATCAGTCAATAACAAAGGCCCGCAATCATGTGAGATGTGTTGAAGTATTTAAATGAATGCTGAGCGTTTCATGCATACATGACGAAATGCCACAAGGGACAGAGACAGACAAACAGATACAGATGCAGTAACGAGGCACAGATACAGATACAGATGCAGTTAGAGGGTCAGATACAGATACAGATGCGTTGCTACAATTGCATTAGATTGAGCTGACGACGGCGATTAAACGCCAAAACCAATAGACCACAGCGACCGAGACAGAAAGAGAGTACTAGAAAGAGAGAGAGAGAGAGGGAGAGACAGAGCGAGAGAGAGAGAGAGAGATTGGGAGACTTGAGCAGAGAGAGATAGATTTAAAGCAGCATCGATTGAATTACATTTGTAGCTTCAAACGAAATCATATTGCATTCGCATTAGAAGCCTTAAAGCGCGACAGATTTCTCTCCGATTTGCGCGTATTTATCGCGGCTGTAATCGCAGCTGAAATTCATTTCATTATCAGCTGCACATCGAGACGCATCGACCGACGAAATCTAAGAGTTATAGTATATAGACAATGTGTTTTCCCAGTGAGTCCGAGTGTCGCATCCTGTATGTTGCAGTTTCGGTTTGTGACCGACACTAACGGGTAGTTGGGGCACCTCGAATACGCTGTTTTACTCGTTTTTGCGATCACAAATTCTGAAATTGCAGCGAAAAGCAACAACAAAATTTCCCAACGAACTGAGGCGAGGCGGAACGGGGCGGGGCGGGGCGGGGTCAATGTGAGTTCGAGCTGCGGATCGGTATTCAGTGATGTGGCAAATGTGTGAAAAGTGTGAGATATTTTCATGATTGTTCGAATCGGATTTCAGTTCGGAGAGTGAGCAGGAGAAAGAGCGTGAAAACCTATTGATAATATTTTTCTGTATAATACGAATTCCCAATTGATATATACACAGTACATAGTAAGTATGCATTTCTTACTGATAGTAATACAATTTTTATACATATAGAAGAACGTCATAATCAACATTATATACATTTTCTCATCACCGCAAATGTCAACTATCAAGTGACTAAAACAAATCTCAGTATTATGTTCAATTACATTTAATGCCACTCAGTATATTCTAGAGAATCTCGGTTTATTAAAAAAAAAAGTGGCAGCTATATAAATAGGATTTATATACTAAATACTTGTGGCGACAGCTTCAGATGGGACTCATTTCATTGATTATACTGACTTACAAAAATTTCGTTTCTTACATTAAGGTTTTCCATATAAATAATTCAGTTTTTCAAATTGGAAAGAACCGCATGAACCGCAAAATAGAGTCTTGCGCTTGGATCAGATAAAGCTCGGACTATAAACTCCGAAAATAATCAAGATTGAATCAAATCGTATCGTGTATGTGTGAGTTTTGTGTATGTATACGTAGCATGATATGGTATGCAGGTTCTTTATACAGAGAAAACATATTCCCCTTTTTGATACCTTCCCCTCTGAAATAAGGCTAGAGCCTTCTGCTTTGGTATATAATCACTTGTGTGACTTGAAAAACGGATAAGGATCGGACTACAAACTCTGAAGTTAATCAAGAGGAAGGAGAACCACAGCTGCAGCATAACTTACGTGTGTGTATAAGTATGTATGTGTATTTATTTCTGTAGAAGTTAGAATGTTCATAAATGCAGCTTGGGGCTGTCCTTAGGATATCTCCTGGTCGGGCACTCCCGACTATAGCACTCTAACTTGTTTTTAACTTTGCTTACCATAGAAAAATAACAACAAAAAAAAGAAAAAAATTGTTTTGACAAATTTCTGTTGACGTGACGTAAAACAAATGGAACCTTCGACAAGTTTTGAAAATAATTGAAATTCAATGCGTAAATCGAATTTATTTCTTGGAAACCGAAAGCAGCTACTTGATATGTAAATGGAAATTTGTGCATGTTCAAAAATTACAAATACCCAGAAATAGTGTTATTATACACACTCACGCACACACACACACACACGCACACTCAAGAGCTGTATGCTAAGCTAACAATTTGTAACTTGGCTTTGCCTGAGAGATACATTTGCCATAACAACTAACGACATGTGTGTGTGTGTCAGTGTGTGTGTGCGACAGGCTTCCAATTGGATTTGTGAGTTTTTTATGCCATTTACTCAAAGCATTGCCTCTTATCTACTTTTAGGCGCCGAAGATGTCAAACTGTCAAGCGAATACGAAGCACTCCTCCCGCTGCCATTGGGATCAAATACATACATATATGTATGCTTACAAATACATGTGTGCGGCTATCTGTGTGTTTCTGTGTGTGTGTTGACCTTTGTTCATACACTACAAAAAAAAAGGATGTTCACTAAAATCCCCAGCAACTAAGAAAAACTTTCTTCAATTAGGTAATGCCTGGAAAAGAAATATCTGGCAAATGCAAATTTATTTGTCAAGAGATTTGCTAACTTATCTATCTTTTATTTATTATAGACCTGCTTGCAGGGTATCTTAAAGCGAACTTAATCGACTTCAACAACAATTGTTGCCTTCTCTCCAATATGAAAAACCAAAGCCGCACTCAGAAATACAATGCTAAATGCTTGGCCCAAAGCTATTTGGACATCAATTTTGCTTTCCGCATTTTGACAGCTGTTTTCATACCCTGTACGCATAGTAAATAAATGTTTATTTTATTAGTCAGTTTGAATCTCCAAGACCTGGAAATGACCTTAAGTATGGTTTCTCTAGCCAACAGCCTACTAAGAGGCAACTTCTAGGACTCCATAGATTTTATTTGCATCAACTTTATATAGAAGTAAAAAATTGAGTGTATTTTAATATCGGATTCTAACATATTTCATTTAAATTTGTATGATATGCGTCTAATTTAATATTTTTTTACTCGTCTGTTGTGGATTTTTGTTGTGATTACAGCATCTGCATTATTTGCATTTTTAAATGAGATGTAAAACAATTTAAGCTTTTTTACAATTAATGCTATACATATTAATTTTTTTTTTATTTTCCCTTGCTTTTGGGGCGTATAAGCATTTTGGCTGTCTTCAAGGAGTAACCATTCCAAAATATGCCATCATATTTGATCACCTTATGATCATAGTATTTGCCATTTAAATTGCTAAAAAAAAGAATTGTATAAAAATTAATTGCATATAAATTGTTTTGACTAAGCTGTGGCGATCAATACCTGTATGCACAATGATGGTACCACCAGCCACCACGATTTCGGTCCCGGCTTGCGCAGTTGCCATAATTCCAATTGTCATTGTCACGATCGAATGTGGTGAATTTCTTATCTTTGTGGTATTCCAAGTGATCATATTTTGCACTGCCCTCAGATTTACCCAAGGTGATCAATCTGTATTGGTCCTCCTCGCCAGAAATGGCAAATTGATCGTATCTTCTGTATTTGATGTCACCATCAAATCCTTCCATATGTATGTAGAGCTCATGAGGCTGGGCGCGCGTCAAGCGATGAATTTTCTCAAGTCCTAAGAAGAAGTCACCATCAAAGGAACCAAAACCTTCACGGTATGTGGCCCAATTCCTATAGAAATCCTCCTTACCATTGATTCGCTGCTGGATAACCGTCCAGCCAGGACCTGCTGTCGCACTATCACAAAGTGCATCGAAAGGAGCTCCTTGATCCGGGTTAATGTTATGAATTCCCGGAGCATCAGCAAGGTCGCTGCATTCCCCGTAAACGGGCTTCTCTTCGCTGCTTTTTAGTTTCTTTGCACAAATGTTGATTTCGTTTTTGAGTTCGGATATTTGTTGGGCCTGTTGATCAATTGACTTCTTTTGTTTCTCCAGCTGATCTTCATAGCCCTGGATTTTCAAGGAATTGGAATTGGAATTGGGTTTACTCACTTCCTCTTTTATTGACAAAACGTTGTTCGTTAGCTCTTTGATACTCTCTTTGTAGAAGTCATTCTGAGCTCTCAGTTCATCGATGACCAAATCATTACGTTGGTTCAGCTTTTCCTGCAGTTGCCTGATTTCTCTGTCTTTGCTTTCAAACTTATTGTTATTGTTATCAATTTCGACGTTCATCTGATGAATATACTTTAACAAAGGTCTCACAGACTTATAGGTGTGCTCTCCACATTCCTCTTCTGCTCTTCTGGTTGTCACACATGACTAAGAAAAACACGATTATTTACTGCACTTCACGTAAACTTCAATTAAATAATACTTCATTTTCGTTAGCCTGTGTTTCACCTGGGATGAGCATTAGGCTTAAGTATAGCACATATGGAAACAAAACAGATTTCATTTTGTTTAAACTGCGAATGTGGTACCGACAATCAACACGCACGACAATTGACTGAAATATGTGAATTAATGGAAAGCTCTCTTAGCTTAGCTGTTCTAAGTAACTGATAAGCAGTGGGTCAAGATAAGCAGTGGGTCAAGAGCTCAAAGAAAAAAGAGAAAGTAAGAATACACTCGGCACGCCGAAGATTCGGTTCTGCTGACATGTGAGAATAATGAAGCTCGTAAAGGCTGTGTTTGATGAACATATTCTGGAAAACAGAATATTTTCCATATTCCGATGTTGATAAGATTTTGCATATATATTTATAGAGCAAAAAGTTGTTCATACAAGAAATATATTTTCAGTATATTGTTCCCATGGCAGTTATATGATATAGTTAGCCGATGTGGATAAGATTTTGAGTATATACGAGAAGCATAGTGGAACTAACAAATCAAAAAATAAGTTTTCCATAACAGAACCCACTTTCGGATCGATCGTTCTTATGGCAGCTATATGATAGACATAGTGATCCGATCCGGCCGGTTCCGACATAAGCAAAGTTTCAAGACGTTAGCTATAAAACTGAGAAAGGAGTACGCATTAAAACATAAACAGATCAGATGGACATCAACTCGTCTGTTGTTACACACTTCATGGTAAAATTATAAAACCCTCTGCAAGGGTATAAGGGCCAAGCCATCAAAAAATAGCTTTAAAGTTTCATTGAACAGCCGAAAGATGATTTTATATAAATATGATTTTTAATAAACAAGTTATATATTTAATCGACCGCTTAAGTTTCTAAAATGTGAGCATAAAGCTTGCCCGAATCTATGCAGCATACGTAATTAATCTTATACAATAATTTGTTGACCTTGAACCGAACTTTAAACCAAAGCAGACCATAATTTTACTTTAAGTCGTTGGTTTTAAATAAATAAACAAACGAAACTTTTAAGTTTAGGTAGTATACAAATAAAAATTCTTATTAATTTCAAATGCCTTTTGATCCCGTAATCCGTTAATAAGTAAAGCCCGAGCTAAATCTATGTTAATAGATATTTAATCCGATTTATTTACTGTCCCTTGTGAACTCAACTGGCTTATCAGTCTCCGTACTGCCTGGTAAATATTTGAGCTCAATGATCACAAAAATTGAAAATGCTGACTCAGGCGGAGGCCAGTCCATAAGGTGTGCGGGGCCAGTGTGTGGGCCCTGGAATAATGAGCTATAACTAAGTCAAATACTGCAGGTAATGTGTGAGGCTCATTAGGCTAATGTCTTGCTCGGCTGGCGCTCAGGTGCTTTAGGAATTACGTAACAGTTCAGGAGCTGCTAGGCTGAGTCCGGGTCCGGGTCGGGGTCGGGGTACGGGTCGGGGTCATGTCCTACTAATAGATGCTTAACGGGCAAAAGTGTTTTCAAATTAAATTAGCAACTGTGCGTCGAGATGAGTTCTATAGTTCATTGCCAGAATAATGTCGCCTCTCGCGTTAATTAAGTGTAAATTGTGCACAAGAGAGAGTCCAATTTGGCAAACAATCCGACGACAGCCTTAGGATGGGCAGGATGCGACGCGGATGGCTCGGCATCAAAGTTTGTGGCAAATTGCTCAACAATTGACAAATGAATTGCAAATCGTTGAAATTTCACATTTGGCAAATTGACAAATTCAAATGCAGTTTGCCATTTCAATCAAAACAAATATCATAGATTTGACAGGCCTTGTTCTAAGTTCTATTTGTGGGCATTAATTTAGTCATTACAGCAAATCAGGCCCAACATACAAATCCCAACAAGAACTTGCATTACATGACTTGGGAATACCCTAACATTTTCATATTATACACATGATAGTGTAATATTATTAAAATATAAAAATTACAAGCCACATCATTGCTAAATTACGTTGATATTTTTGTTTCAATTCCGTCGTTTCACGCAGGCCCAAAACAGAGGTTGTGTGAAAAAAGAACCAATTTTTTTAGCTTTTATTCTTATATATGTACTATCTCTTGTATTTCCCAAAGAGCTACCCCAAAAATGTATACCCTACGAATTAATACTACATACACGTATTTATAAAATATATAGCTTATTATTTTATGCGTGTTCCTATTCCGCTGTTCCCCTAATATCTTAATTTGCTTCTTTCCCTTTATAAAAATAAGGGGAACAATATTTATGTTCGTGTTCCCATTCCGCTGTTCCCCGTATGCATTTTTCGTAAATTAGACCGATTTTCTTTTGTTACATTTTTTATATAAGAAATTTCATAATATAGGGAATAACATTTATATTCGTGTTCTCATTTCGCTGTCCACCTTATGCCAAAAAAAAAATAGATAGAGTATTTTGTGAGAAGAGGACCGATTTTCTTTTGGGCTGTATTTTTTTTATGATGACTTTTTTTTAAAATATTTTATAATATCAGATTCAGATTCGTGTTCCCATTCCGCTGTTCCTCTTATGCCTAAAAAGAGTATTTTTTTTTTAATAAAACAGCGATTTTCTCTTGGCTTGCGTGTGTTCCGATTAGATTTAGAAGCCACATTATTGAGGGAATTATATTTATATATTTATGTTCCCCTTCCGCCGTTCCCCTTATCCCTAAGATCATGAAAAAATTCTTTTCTACTCTTGGCTTGCATTTGTTCTTATATATCATCCCTTTTACTGGCATTATCTACTAGATTTCTGCAATGCATTTTTTTAAATATTCTTTTTAGATCGCTTTGGACGTGCAACGTAATGTGGCTACAAAAAACCAAGCACGGTAAACAGCTTGCAGCTTTTTGAGATTTAAGTGGAGCAGACAATGAGTTTGCAGACAAGCCAGGCCAGGCTGCCTATCAGATGCATGTGTGTGTGTGTCTGTAGGTGTGTGTGATATTCTCACACCCAACACACCCACATGACCTGGAAAGCTAGGCGCTCGGAAAACGCTGCATAGGGACACATGAGGTTGGCTGACTTCATGAGTGGACAGACACTTGGTCTGGGTGGCCCGGCTCGGGCCAACGCATTCGTGAAGCTCAGGGGTGCCACATCACCGATCCACATCAAAGCCCCATGAAAGGCAGGCAGACCCCAAGAGCTTGCCGCAAACTAAAACTAAAACTTTAATGAGCATTGCTCATTTGAAATCATGTTTAAATCATAGTCAAAAGCGCTCAAAAATGATGTTTTATATAGAAATCCCACGGGGATTTCGCTTTATAGGCATGCATTAGTTTTTTCTATAATAAAGATTTATTTTAGCTGTTAAATTTCTCTATTTTAGTATTGGTTAAACTTGGCATGCGTCAGTAGACCACATTGCTTGTTTGCAAAGTTATATTAAAATATTCAAATACCTTCGAGTTCCAGTAAATCGTTCAGATTTTAGCCAGACATTGTTACTCTGATAAAATGTGCAACGTGGAAAAGAAGACTTCTCTATTTTGTTTCTTAAACTATTCTAACCAAACTTGGCATTGACGAGTTCTCGAAGGATGATCATCAAAAGAATCAGTGTAATTAATGATATCTTAAATAAGCTTAGCAGTTAAGAGCCTCACAATTCTTCTGGAACATCTGCAAAAGTAGGCCATATCGCTAGTAGAGTATCCAAAGTTCGGCATTCTTTATTGTTGATTGCTGCACAGATATGCTCCATGTATATGTAATTTTCATCTGAGTTCACAGCTCTCTCTCTCCCCGTTTCTGGGCATCACTTTCGCCGCTGTCAAGTGGCGTCACAGCCCACAAAATGGCTGACAAAATGTCCTCGGCCAGGACGTGGCTGTCGCTTGACGGTACGTAGGCTACCGACTAGTTGTCCTCTCGTCCTGCCAATACTGACGTAATTGCCGCTCTTGCTGTGGCTGCCGCTTTCCTTACAATGCCAGTAGTAGTCGCTAACATCGAAGCTTGCAACGGTACGGCGTGTTTGCGATTTGTGTTGCATACTTTTATGGGCCAGTGTGCCGTCAGCGACGCGTGCGTCATTGCGTACTGTGTGTGTGTGTGTGTGTGGGGGGGTCGCTGCGGTTTTCATTAAAATGCAATTACAATGCCTTCAATTTTGACTCCAAGTGCAAGTTGCAAAGGCAGTTCTCGACATTTTTACACATTCAGCCCAAGTTGAACTTATCGATTTGCTTCTGGCTAAAACCTGAACCCACCAACCCCAACCCCACCCCACCCCGCCTCCTACACCTGAAGTAGCAGCTGCTGCTTTCACTTCTAAGTCCCATTACATAAGCCTGCAATTACGAATTTACATTCACATCTACGAGTTTTTATATTACTTGGGGCTCAACTTTGAACAAAGCTCAACGCCTGGCATTGCAGTTTGTACGCTGTGTGTATGCGTGTGTGCGTGTGTGTGTGCATGACTTTATGCTTTGCAAATAGTTCTTGTTGCCTGTCAGCTTAGAGCAAAACTTTTATTTACTTAAACTTGGCAAGCATTTGTTTATTCACTTTTTGCATTTAGTTGAAACTTTTGTGTTATACAAGTTATTTGAAATTGTGTATTTTACTTAAATTCAATTAACTTGTTCATTATTCGAAAGCTTGCGTGATTTCATAAATGTGCAAAGCCAAGTTCAAGAGCCGCTTCTCAAGGCGAGAGCAAGGTTCCAGCCGTGACCCGAACCACGGACAGTTAAGGCCTGGAATTTCAATATATTTTCCCATATGAACTGTTCCTCAAAACAAACCAGTTAATGAAATAAAATATGGTTTATTTAAAGAAAATCGTTTAATATGATTCAGAGCAAAATATTGAAAATATAGAACAGCCCAAATGAATCAAACGTGAGTTAAAGAATGTTCAGGAGCACGAATCGAAAGCCGGTTCGAACCGTAGGACGCATAATTGCAACCCTTCCACTATGTTGTTTATTTTTTTTATTTGGCCTGGCTTCCTACAGAATACGCCTCATCAAAGAAACCTTTCCTCATGCTTGACTATTTCTTTTGACAGCCGGAATGGTTTATGAACATTCAGAGAGATTCAGCGTCGAGGTGGGTCAATAGAGTGTGAATTGTTGTCCGAGTTCATTAGCTGAAACAGACGGTCAGGCTGACAGTGATGGATGTAGATGTGGCTAACAATGTGCGCAGTATTTGCCCTGAAATCATTACGATAAAGTCCTGTGTTAGCCGTCTTGCGGCTGGGTGACCCCACAAAAACAAGTTGATGATGCTTAAAAGCTTATAAATTGCACCAAACGCTAATGGAGGTAATCAGAACCAAGAAGAGATTTTTTGTTAAAAGATATTTGCTTTGAAAATAAAATGTAAAAGCAAATACATAAAAGATTTTGTTTTGTGTTTGTGGCTATTTAGCTAAGTTCATGGCCAATGCCGTGTGCAAAACAAGAAAGCGAGCGACAATTGATTGACAAGTTGGCCAAGTGGCTGCCAGGACTGTGGCGATGCCAAGGGGCAGGGGCAGGCGCAGGCAGAGGAGGCGGTTGCCAACGTGCGTGGCCAACAGCACGCGTCGTGAGTGCACGTTGAGCTTTTTATATATACTTGAAAATAAGTTAATTAAAAAGTTCTCAAAATGCACGACAACTAAAAAAAACCACACACAACACACACACACACACATGACTGTAAATTAATACACACAAAAACAACTTTGATCACAGATGTTGACAACAACAACAACTACCTTGAAAATGTAAATGTAATTAAATAGAAAGAAAGAACATTTATCTTCGTAAAGGTCGAAGCTTGAATACCCTTCCGGAATTGCAGATGTGTTTGGTCAGAATATCTCGATGCACAAAACATTTTTGCAACTAAAATGTATAATTCTTTTAAAAATACTTTCTAGAGCATGATAAACCTCACGAATGTCAACTTTGGTTCGACAGAAGCAGAAATACCCTTAAAGGCTACAAATCTGAGAGATAAGTTTGCATAGAAACTGAATGATTCGATTGAGTTGTTGGCGCTGATAAAGAATATATATATATATATATATATATATACGTCACGTATTTCATGGCAAATTTATAATACCGTCTAGTAGAGTGTGAGACGACGGGTGTGGGAGATAAGAGTGGAGGGGGCAGAGGCAAAAGGCATCATTAGATAATTTGTGGCAAGTGCAGAGAACTGACGAAAATGAATTTTAGCTTGTTACGCTCAAGAATTTCGCATTTACAATTTTTTTTCAGAGCACGAGCGATTCAAGAAATTCAACAAAATTAATTAATGTAAAAGAAACTGATTTTATGAAATAGTTTGCCACTACAAGGTGGAAAATTGAAATGTTCCCTTTGTTTACTTTGAATATTTAATTAATCTTTTTATAAATATAAATATTTACAATTATGATCAAAAATATAAGTAGATTGGGGGGCATCAGCATACTGAGCACAAAGTTAAGGGCTCAAGCTCCCGCAAATACAAACAAGTAAGAGGCTCTAGTCGGGAGCTCCCGACTAGGGAATACCCTGAACCCTCTTTGAGGTGGTAGCGGGGAGGAGGTATATAATATTCTAGAAGCAACATATCATGTTTGGTGACTCTAGCTCTTATTATTTACCCAATTTGCTCAAAAAACAGGATGTCGATATCGATTTTTATCGATAACTTGAAAACGGAGTAAGTTATCGATAATCGAAAACAAACGATCTGCGCAGGCACTAGGAGCACCTACATCTAAAATTTGAGCTCTCTAGCTCTTATAGGTTCTGAGATCCTTGCGTTCATACATACGGACAGACGGACGGACGGACAGACAGACGGACATGGCTAGATCGACTCGGCTATTGATGCTGATCAAGAATATATATACTTTATGGGGTCGGAGATGCTTCCTTCTGCCTGTTACATACATTTGCATTTTGCACAAATACAATATAACCTTTCTACCCATTTTTAATGGGTTCAGGGTATAAAAAACTTGTATTTTATTTTCATTGTACTTTTTGAATGGCCTCTATTATACGCACATCCATGCAACAATCTCGGTTTTGAACCTGGGTCATCTATTTTATTGGGCTAGACTTAAGATATGCTTAGCTGCTTGCTTAGTTCACGCTTATTTCAGATGCACAGTGGTTCAAGAGCATTCAAATAGTTGCCAAGAAAAACATGAGCATCAACATCAACTATAATTTCCAAATGAGTCCAGTTTTTAATATACTAAAAAATAGATCAATTTAATAAGTAATTAAACAATGTTGATTGCTGCTCATTTCAAATGAGCTTCCACTTTTATTGGTACTTTTTAGCCACGGTGCGGTCTCGGCGGAATTGCGGACATTGGGTGCGGAACAAGCTAGACGTGGATTACGGATTTGTGAATCTCACTCTGACGTCGAGCACTTGCGTTTAAATTGATGGACATTTGTTGGTTTTATTTTCTTTTCTTTATATTATATATTTTTTGTCGCTGACATTAATGGCAATTGCAATTGTTCAGGCGCGAAACGAACCGCAGCCACTTTATTAGCCAGGCCCCTAGCCCCCGCTTCCCCGCTTGATGTTGATAATGATGATTAAGGTGTTGATGATGACGATGAGAACGCAGGCGGATTTTGGTCGCCTTGGTGTGCTTAATGAAATCTGGCATTTCTGTTGACATTGTCAATTAATGTGTGATTAACTTGTGCGCCCCGTTTGCGTTTTTTTTTTGGTTTTTGTTTTTTGGTTGCGTGTCTTAATAAATCACGCATACGCCCAGTTGAACGAACCCGCACACAGACAGCCTCAGCCATGGCTGCTGCCAATTAGCCCCAGGGCCGCCACAACGATATTCACATATCACTCGGACTTCCGTTTCCGGCGTTGTCAGCGCTCGCGTGCCAAACGATGTGTCACCTGTCCGAAAACAACAAAATAATAATGGACACCTTGGACTAGGCGCAGCAATTAAAAGTCCATTGGCATCTGTCCCAGAGCCAGCGCGTTTTGCAAGCACCTCCAGCAGGCTAGGAAACCCATTATCTAGACATTAAATACGGCAAACCGATTGTTCCTATTAATAATAGCAATCCGCAATTGAATACGATTTTGCAGCCAAGCTGGGAGAATGAAAACCTTACAACTGAGAGACTTGTTTGCATTGAAGCTGACTCTGACTCTATCGACTCGGTACTTGGGGCTGATCAAGAATACATATGGCGGGTCAGAGGTGCTTTCTTCTAAATGCGAAAAAAAGGCGCCCATCTCTTCAGAATTGCCTCCTGTGAGAATTGAACTCACGACCGCTGGTTTACAAGACCAGCGCTCTGCCACTGAGCTAAGAAGGCGGCCGGCTTGGCAGCGCTGAGTTGGCCGACTTGAGAGACTCTTCGCAAATTGAATTCGCTGCGAAATTTAATTAGTTAAATGCCAGCGCCGTGTTCGCTTTGATAAGCGCGACGCAATGTCTGCGAGCTTATCAAAAGTTTTGCCGCGACCGCCCGTACAGTTCCGGCTTCCAGTTGGTCGAGCTATGCAGCAGACGCTTGTCGAGCGCCGTGGAAAGGGTTTATGAAACTTTTGATGTTTAGCTTGACTTGACAAGGTTTTCCTTAATTTTGCACAAATCACAAAACTTAACCAGTCGCCAGCTAGCTTAATGTTAGTTGTACAAAGTTATGTTTCACACCTCTATATCACTTTAACATTATTAAATTAAATTAAAATGATTCGAATTATAAAAATGGATAGAAATAATATTTGCATTAAAAGTTTTATTTAATGACGAAAACATGTTAATGTAATTTGTAATTTTAATACTTCCTTAGATAACTATCTGAGATAACTATAGCTCAAAATACCATCTATTAGTCGCTCTCTCTGGCTGACTTTATCTTCCCTTTTTGCCTTGTTTTATGTCCCTTTTAAAACCTGCCATGCACTCTCTGTCTCTCTCTCTCTCTCGCTTGCCTTGCTTTCTAACTTCCACGCATTGACTAAATTCATGAAAATCGCATAGAAGGGAGCTACTCACATAATCAATCAATAAATAATTTAATTAATTTTTGAGGCAACCCAAGCCAAATTGTAGTTCTGTTATGACATGTTTAATGAAGGGAGATAGGAAGTTCTGAGAAGGCAATTAATTACATTTTTGCGCATATTACAAATATGTGGTCAAGCGTAAAGCATTTGAATTAAAATGATTAAATATTGATATTAAATAAAGTCGTTGTAAAATGCTGTGCTGTTATTTTATTGTTGGTCAGCATGCTGTGCAAATATTTCATGGTCGACCCGAAATGTGCTTTTTAAATACGTATGCCAATTATATATATATACGTGAGCCACAATAATGTAAATAGACTAACGCACAAACAGCTCAGTTCCCTGCGGTATTGTGCGAGAAATTTGGACATTATATATTCTCAGCTCTGGCATTTTGTGCGTTTCGTTTCATTCAACAGTTCCATTGAAATTTTTATATGAAAATATTTGAAAATTTGTGCGTTTAGCAAAATTTGCAGTTTATTTTGTTTATTTACAGAGAAGATGGAATTTTATTGCCCGAATGATTAGGCAAATTAAGAAATATTTGAACATAGAAATAGTTGAAATATATGCACATATACATATATATATATATATGTATATACTAGCGGGTATAGCCCGGCCTTGCCCGTGGCACTTATGTTATAAAATCAATGTTCTCAAAAAGCTTTGAAAATTATTTTGAAACTTAGCGGACGGTAAAAAAAACTACTTTCATATAAAAGTTTTCCGCCCTTTTACCACTGTTGCAAGTGGAACTTCCCAAATCGCTGAAACACGTATTCATCATATTGTTATTTGGAGCTTTGAAAATAAATTTGATGCTAATCGGACAAAACTTAAAATTTACCAAAAAAAATTTTGAAATGCACTTTCCACCGAAGCAGTTTAGATTTTACGAAATATGTGAAACACGTCTCAAATGATTTTTTATGTAGATCCATGGAAATTAATTTGAGCGCGAAACGTCATCCACCAAATCTTTGACCCCCATTTATACCAAGGATGGATGGATTTTCCAAAAAGTGCGAAACACCCCTCAAATGAATTTGAACAAAACTCTTTGAAAATGAGTTTGAGGCCGATCGGATGGTAAACAAAAAAGCTTCATACAACCGTTTTTCGCGGAATTTCCATACTTGCGGGTGGAATTTCTCAAATCGCTGAAACACGTATTTATTAAGTTCTTATGTAGAGATCTGAAAATGAGTTTGAAGCAAATCGGACACTACTTAAAACTGCACCAAAAAAATGTTTGAATCACATTACTACCAAAGGAGTTTAGATTTTGCGAAAAATGTGAAACACGTCTCAAATGATTTTTCAAATGAATTTGAGGGTGAAACGTCATCCACCAAATCTTTGACCCCCATTTCCACCAAGGAGGAATACATTTTTGGAAAATTGTGAAACACCCCTCAAATGAATTTGAACAAAGAACTTTAAAATTGAGTTTGAGCCCGATCGGATGGTAAACAAAAAAGTTACATACAAACGTTTTTCGCGATTTTTCCATACTTGCGGGTGGAATTTCCCGAAACCCCGTCATAACGCAAACAGTTTTATATATAGAGATGATCTATTCACGAGATACAGCTACAACTCGTGAACTTTGTTATTTTATTTATTCTTTCAGCTGTTCAATGAAACTTTAAAGCTATTTTTTGATGCCTTGGCCCTTATACCCTTGCAGAGGGCTTTATAATTTTACCATGAAGTGTGTAACAACAGACGAGTTAATGTCCATCTGATCTGTTTATGTTTTAATGCGTACTCCTTTCTCAGTTTTATAGCTAACGTCTTGAAACTTTGCTTATGTCGGAACCGGCCGGATCGGATCACTATGTCTATCATATAGCTGACATAAGAACGATCGATCCGAAAGTGGGTTCTGTTATGGAAAACTTATTTTTTGATTTGTTAGTTCCACTATGCTTCTCGTATATACGCAAAATCTTATCAACATCGGCTAACTATATCATATAACTGCCATGGGAACAATATACTGAAAATATATTTCTTGTATGATCAACTTTTTGCTTTTCAAAATATCTTACCCAAACTTTGCATTTAATGTTAATTGTTACTGTGCACTATATATATGCAAAATCTTATCAACATCGGACCACTGTATTATATAGCTGACATATATATTCTGTTTTCCAAGATATTTTCATCAAACTCAGCATTTACGGGCTTCAATATTCTCACATATCAGCAGAACCGTAAGGCAAGTGTTAGGGTATTAAATATTCGGCGTTACGAATGTATTCTTACTTTCTCTTTTTTCTTTGAGTTCTTGACCCACTGCTTATCTTGACCCACTGCTTATCAGTTACTTAGAACAGCTAAGCTAAGAGAGCTTTCCATTAATTCACATATTTCAGTCAATTGTCGTGCGTGTTGATTGTCGGTTCCACATTCGCAGTTTAAACAAAATGAAATCTGTTTTGTTTCCATACGTGCTATACTTAAGCCTAATGCTCATCCCAGGTGAAACACAGGCTAACGAAAATGAGGTATTACTTAATTGAAGTTTACGTGAAGTGCGGTAAATAATCGTGTTTTTCTTAGTCTTGTGTGGCAACCAGAATAGCAGAAGAGGAATGTGGAGAGCACACCTATAAAGCAGTGAGACCTTTGTTAAAGTATATTCATCAGATGAAGGAGGAAATTGATAACAATAACAATAAAATTGAAAGCAAAGACAGAGAAATCAGGCAACTGCAGGAAAAGCTGAACCAACGTAATGATTTGGTCATCGATGAACTGAGAGCTCAGAATGACTTCTACAAAGAGAGTATCAAAGAGCTAACGAACAACGTTTTGTCAATAAAAGAGGAAGTGAGTAAACCCAATTCCAATGCCTTGAAAACCCAAAACTATGAAGAGCAGCTGGCGAATCAAAAGAAGTCAATTGACCAACAGGCCCAACAAATATCCGAACTCAAAAACGAAATCAACCTTTGTGAAAAGAAACTAAAAAGCTGCGAAGAGAAGCCCGTTTACGGGGAATGCAGCGACGTTGCTGATGCTCCGGGGATTCATAAGATTAACCCGGATCAAGAATGTCCTTTCGATGTACTATGTGATACAGCAGGTCCTGGCTGGACGGTTATCCAGCAGCGAATCAATGGTAAGGAGGATTTCTACAGGAATTGGACCACATACCGTGAAGGTTTTGGTTCCTTTGATGGTGATTTCTTCCTCGGTCTGGAGAGGATTCATCGTTTGACGCGCGCCCAGCCTCATGAGCTCTACATACATATGGAAGGATTTGATGGTGACATCAAATACAGAAGATACGATCAATTTGCAATTTCTGGCGAAGGGGACCAATACACCTTGATCACCTTGGGTAAATCTGAGGGCAGTGCAAAAGATGATCACTTGGAATACCACAAAGATAAGAAATTTACCACATTCGATCGTGACAATGACAATTGGAATTATGGCAACTGCGCAAGCCGAGACATGTGTGGAGGTGGCTGGTGGTACCATCATTGTGCAGCCAGGTATTGATCACCGCAGCTTTGTCAAAACAATATATATGCAACTAATTTTTATATTGTGTTCTTTTTTAGCAATTTAAATGGCAAATACTATGATCATAAGGTGATCAAATATGATGGCATATTTTGGGGTGGATACACCACCTTGAAGACAGTCAAAATGCTTATACGCCCCAAAAGCAAGGGAAAATAAAATAAAAAACTAATATGTCTAGCATTTATTGTGAAAAAGCTTAAATTGTTTTACATTTCATTTAAAAATGCAAATAAATGCAGATGGTGTAATCACAACAAAAATCCACAACAGACGAGTAAATAAATATTAAATTCGACGCATATCATACAAATTTAAATGAAATATGTTAAAATCCGATATTAATAATAAAGTTGATGCAAATAAAATCTATGGGGTTCTAGAAGTTGCCTCTTAGTAGGCTGTTGGGTAGAGAAACCATACTTAAGGTCTTTTCCAGGTCTTAGAGATTCAAACTGATCAGTTGGACAGGTGGAAAATATTAATAATTGGGTTCCACCTCCTAGCTACGTTCTACGTTCTTTTTTAAAAAATACTATTGAAACAAGAATGTTACCCGTGCTGGACGATCTTGCCGTCATACCCGAACTCCAATTTGGGTTCAGAACACGGAACTATTGAGCATTGAGCAGTGCCATCGAATTGTAACCCGCCGCTGAAGATAGGCAGAACGCAGCTGCCTTGCATTGTAAACTTTATTAACTCTATCCCTTTGCAGGCCTAAAAGTACGATCCGTACGAGAAGAAGTTCACCGTGGAGCACTATGATCACGCATTACTAGACACACATGGTCGACAGATCGACAGGTCGAGAGGGCAGCGCCCGTGTGCACCGATTTGTGGAGAAGCGTCTGCATGCCAAGGGCATTGCAACCACCACCATACTGCTGTCTGAGATCTTTCCACAGAAGCTGGCACTGTTTGCTGACATTGATGCCTTCGTGCAAATTGCCTGTCCACGCCTGTCCATTGATTGGGGCTCAACCTTTAACAGCCACTGCTGATTTTATATAAAATATGTTAGCTGGATAAAGCCTACTACGTCATAACAAAGCCTGCATATTAATCAGCAGTTAATTAAAGGATACTTTGCAGGATATATTTTAGTCGAGCATACTGCGCGAATAGATAGATAGCAAAAATGCGGTCAGTGAACTGAAAAGTAAACAAGCGGCTAGTTAAATAAATTGCTATCTGTGTTGCGATGGGAGTATTAATGAAATTTAAAATTTAATTTTAATTGAATAAATGTGCCACTTGGGGCACTAAAAAATTATTGATATAAGTATTTATAATTCAGTTGATCCTGATTGGAAATGAAAATCTGTTGGATTATTTATTACGCCTTCATAAGGGCATATTTTTCCAGAAGTTACAAGCTTTAATTTATACTTGCTAGCGCGTATACCCCGGCATGGCTTGTGGTACGTATAAAATAAATGAATCGAAAGATCTTTGAAATGAGTTTGAAACCGATCGGAAGGTAAACAACAAACTTTCATACAAACGTTTTTCGCGATTTTTCCACACTTGCGGGTGGAATTTCCCGAGACCCCGTCTAAGCGTGCACCTTCATCACATAAGCTAACTACAGTAAAAATTTCAAATTCCCAGCTCTTACGGTATGTGCGGACTGTGCGTTGGTCACCAATGATCAGATCAGATCAGATCGGCTTCAAAATCATTTTCAAAGATATTCGTGAGAAGTTATTTGATACGTTCTTGGATGGCAAATGCGGGTCAACGGTTTAATAAACGAAAGTTTGTTCTTCAGCTATAAAATATTTGTAAATAGAAGTGGAGATCAAGATGGGTAGATTTAAATTTTCCAGGGGTGTGTATTTAGAGGAAAGGTTATACCCGCTAGTATATATATAAAGGGGCAGCTAAAATGGATTCCTTGAAGTCCCTACTGACAAACTGCCACAAATGTTTGTTATTCGCTTTTATCGTAGCTTTTATCACATTTTGCAGCTCGTAAATGGAACATAAAAAATGCAAATGCTATTATTTAACAACCCGCAATTAATATGACTAATAAAATGGGGCATATTAAAAATGTATTCCCACTCTATTGAAGCGAATGCTTGCCCTGACTAATTTAGTTTAAAGACTTTTAGGTAAACAATTATTCTCCAAGCTAAAAAATACTCTTCTCTTAAATCGTTTAATGCTGCTGCTGCAGTTGCATTTACCGTTAGTGGCTACGGCGGGATTCGTGCCCTATAATTGGACTCCGGCGGGGCGTTAAAATGCCGAGGCGACGATGCGTGTTGTTGAGTTGGCAGCCAGTTGGCTAGGAGCCCGCAGCAACTGGCTGCTTAATTTGTTGCACTTCAACGGGTCACGACGATAGCACGGTGGCGGAGGCGGAGGCGGGGGCGGGGGCGGGGGCGGGGGCGGTGGCCGGGGTGGGTTCAACGAAGGCGGCAGGGTGCGGAGTCAATGTGTTTTTTTTGCCCTCGAGTTGATTGCGACAAGTTAGGAAAACAAGTGCCGCAGGGTATGGCAGCCATTTTGTAAGTTGTATTAACTACATTCCCATGGGATAGCTTTGTGAATTGAATGCAGCTAGTCCACTAGCAAATACCCGTTAAAAGCATTATCTAAGTGGGATAACTTTACGCAAATACCCCGTAAAAACTTAATCTAAGTGTGACTTATATGTATTAACCACATTTCGATGAGAAACATTTATGAATTGAGTTAGTTAGTCGACCAACAAATATCCGTTAAAAGCATTATATAAGTGGGATAACTTTACGAATTGAATGTATCAAGGCGACTAGCAAATACCCTGTAAAACTTAATCTAAGTGTGATATTTATATTAACCACATTTCGATGAGAAACTTTCATTAATTGAATACAGTTGGTCGACCAACAAATACCCATTCAAAGCATTATCTAGTTAGTCGACTAGCAAATACCCTGTAATAACTTCATCTAAGCTGTAGCGTATGTAATTTGTAATAACTGGATTCCCATGAGATAACTTAACGAATTGAATTCAATTTCTTGACTATTAAATACCGTGTAAAACGGAATATAAGCTCTAATAACCAGTTTTCCATGAGATATCTTAACGAATCGAATTCAATTTCATGACTTTTAAATACCCTATAAAAACAGGACCTATATTGTAAAAACCACATTCTCTTGGGTTAACTTTACGAATTGATAGTCGACTTGCAATGTGTATGTCATTTATAATAAACACACTCCCATTGGATGCCCGTACGAATCAAACGCAGTTAGGCGACTAGCAAATACCCTGTAAAAACCTATGCTGTAGCGAAAGTAATTTATAATTAACCATTGCCATGGGATAGCCCTAGGAATTTGCGATTTGTTGACCAGCGAATAGCCTGGAAGGCTGTTTATCTTAATATCTTATGCGTTTTTTATAAGGACTTTTATAACTTACACGAACATAAAATAACCAATAGCAAAAGCATTCATATAAAAAAATTCTTAATTTCTTATATTTCAACCAACCAAGTCTTAAATACCCCAACAATATCTATCGGTACAGGGTACTCGAAGCCATAATATGCCATAAAATTACTGTAATATAAATGAAAAGCTGCGCCAATTTCTAAAAGCACTCGAACTGCCAACAAAAAAGTAAATGTCATTCGCTGAATCAACCTCAGGAGAGGATCAATAAAGTGACGGCAGTCAGAAAAACAACTCCGAACCAAAGGAAACGCGTGGGTTGCTGACTGCATAAATCGACAGGGTAGATATCAGCCCAAAAATATGCTTGACTGTCAAATATCCCGAAGTTAGTTGCGCAATAGAACTCAGTTTTAGCAGAGAATCACTCCCAAATGTGATTGATTTTATATATTGTTCCTACATATGTATATACACTGGCAAACAAAGCCAATTTTGTGGTATTAATGGAAAACACAAAATGGGCCAAAACGCTGCCCATCTGCCACATCCTATTCAAGGCCGACAAGGGTGAAAGCGTTTGTCTGTCTGCGACGTAAAAGGATGTACTCGAACAGACATTGAAATGATTTCCAGGAAAGGTTCCACAAAAAATAACTTCAATTAGCGGAGTGCCTACACATGACCTTCTACATGGCCAAACGACTCGAAATGGTCCTAATTTGTATCGTGTTTATTAACTTATATGAAATGTGTACAATTTGCGGCCCTAATCGGCTTTACTATGCCACCTGAGCTAATAGGCACACACCTGGCGGTAGTCCGACACAATTTAGCGGAATGACAATCAGCACATTTATATTGCATAACAACAAGGTTGCCCGAAGGATCAACATTTCCCGGAATTTCGCAGGCGACATAACTTTTGGAGAGACAATGAAAATTGTAAGATGTAAATTAGTTTCACTTGCCTATTGCAAGGCAAATCAAATTATAGCATTTTATTTCCATTATTCGTTACGTGCTTAAATTAGTTCTGAATTACAAGCGTAAGACAATTAAAAGCCAGCTTTAAACCACAACTAGTTGTGAATTATAAGCAATCAGCTTTAAAAGCTTACAGATAATTCTCTTGTGACTGGCCTTAATAATGGGCATATTCAGTATATATCCATAGAAATAGTTCATTGGCGTAATAATATTATATATATTTATATGTAGGCTGACAACTTACCGATATTAACTATGCCATGATTGGTTAGCTCCCAGCATGACTGTAAGCGTAATATGCTCAAACTGTGACTTTGCTTTGGCGAGAAGTAGCCCAGGGCAGCATCTGTGACATGGTAAGCCTGTAATTCAATTAAATATGAGCACATGTTTCGCCGCACATTTTCCACACTTGCCTGAAGCGAGAACTCGTATAGGGATGGCAGCAGCTGGGCAACCGCGCCCACCGCCTCGTCCGCAATGTTGATGCAGTCCGCCAGTGACAAGGACACAATTCGCGGCGTCAGGCAGGCCCAGAGGCCCGCTTCGGTGACCTCATTGCAGCCGGCCAGCTCAAGTTCAAACAGACTCTGCAATTGTCATTTTATTTACAAACTCATTCTACATTTTATCCTTTATCATATTGTTGTTTATTCTTTGTGTAACATTTTAATTAAAAACGAGAAAGAAAGGCTATCTTCGGCACGCCGAAGATCTAATACCCTTGCAGACTCAACCTTTACACAATGCTCATAGTGCTTTGCCCGTATCTAAGGAGCACAGGGAAAATAGTTTATGTCGAGTTTGGTCAAGGTATCTTGATAAACAAAAAAGGTTTTTAATCAAAAACCTAGTTTTCGACCGATCGTACCTATGGCAGATACATATATGATATAGCAGTCCGATGTAAATAAGATTTTGCAAAAATGAAGGGAGCATAGTGAAATCTTTAAATGCCGTGATTAATCAAAATATCTTGAATGACAAATCAGTTTTCCATACAACAACTGAACTTTCGACCGATCGTTCCTATGGCAGCTATATGATATAGTCGTCCGACCTTAAAAGGATTTTGCGTATATATAAGGAGCATAGTAACACTAATAAATGCCGAGTTTGGTCAAGATATCTTGAAAAACAAAATGTTTCTCATAAAAGATCCTAGTTTTCGACCGATCGTTCCTATGGCAGCTATATGATATAGTGGTCCGATCCAGCTGGATTTCAATATATCGACTCAGTTGTTGATACTGATCAAGAATATATATACTTTATGGGGTCGGAGATGTCTCCTTCTATGCGTAACACATTTCACGACAAAATTTTAATACCCACTGCAAGGGTATATCAAGTTTGTTAATACATTTGAAAAAGGGGCGGAGGTAGCAATCTAGTGAAGCAAATGTTTCCTAGTATTCAGTTCTACTTTAGTAAAAACACTCGTAAAGAAGGACAAATTAAAATTTCCGTGAAAACTCCATTCAACCCATTTAATGACATATAAAGTCTAATGAGTAATTTTATAGGAATTTTAAATTTAAAAGTTTTACGCTTAATAGATGCAATTGTTAATTCTGCGATTAAAATAAAATTTCAGGAATTAAGAGCATATTTTTGTAAAAGTATGGCAACTTTGCTGCTTTGTTGGGGCTACAAAAACAAAACTCATTCCATTGCCTATTCAAATGTTTACAGGTCTTTCTTCAATTGCAATTTCTCACAAATTTAAATTTATAATTAAATCAAAAAGCTACAACAAAATAAAGTACATTTTTCCATGCGACTCGCAGCTCGGATCTGTGTGTCAGAGCAAATGGCCTTTAACTCGATAATGGCGTTGCCACCTTATCCATATTTAACAGAAGAAAGTCAAAATTACAGACTGATATATTCTTCTAGATTAATTTAGCAGATATTGACTCAAAATATAAAATATATAAATATTTATATAAAATAAGTCTACGTATTTGGCTTGGGAATTTCTCGAAATTCATTCAACCTTTGACCTTTACAAGAGCAAAAAAAATGTCAAGCAAAACATTTCACAATAGGTCGAGTAATAGTCGTTCGACCCACATTGCGTGCCAGACAATATGTCGCGGGGCTTTCATCTGACTAGTCACAATTTTGTATTTTGTTATTGTTGTGGCCCAAAGTTGGGTACGTTTCTTGGCGACACTCGAGAACTTTTGCTCATAAACGCCGAGGCAAAAACAAAAACCCAGCAACAAAACATGTCATCAAAGCAGAATACCAATAAAGTCGCTTAGCAAGCGGAAACATGACGCAAAAGCATCAGGAAAATGGGAAATGGAATATGGAATATGGAAAAGCAAGAAATACAAGCTTGACGGCATAAAAAAGCGGGAGAATCACAAACTTTTATCGCTAACTACATCAACAATTAGATGACACAAAGTAAGTTGTTTTCGTGCAAACAAAACGTATATCCAGACATTTGCAAATATCAAATGTCAGATGCAAAAATGAAATTAATGTGGTTAAAGCTTTATCAGAATACTTTTTTTTTTAAAAGGAATCATTTGTGGGGATAAAGTTTCAGTAATAATAATTATTTATAAATATTCTTATAAGAACCAGACTATGTGTATGAGCATAGTTGAGGTTATTATTTTTTATTTATCCAGACAATTTATATTAATAATTATTATTACAATAACGATAATGGTAATGATAATGATAATGATAATGATAATGATTAATGATAATGATTATGATTATGATTATGATTATGATAATGATTATGATAATGATAATGATAATGATAATGATAATGATCATGATTATATAATGATAATGATAATGATAATGATAATGATAATGATAATGATAATGATAATGATAATGATAATGATAATGATAATGATAATGATAATGATAATGATAATGATAATGATAATGATAATGATAATGATAATGATAATGATAATGATAATGATAATGATAATGATAATGATAATGATAATGATAATGATAATGATAATGATAATGATAATGATAATAATGATAATGATAATGATAATGATAATGATAATGATAATGATAATGATAATGATAATGATAATGATAATGATAATGATAATGATAATGATAATGATAATGATAATGATAATGATAATGATAATGATAATGATAATGATAATGATAATGATAATGATAATGATAATGATAATGATAATGATAATGATAATGATAATGATAATGATAATGATAATGATAATGATAATGATAATGATAATGATAATGATAATGATAATGATAATGATAATGATAATGATAATGATAATGATAATGATAATGATAATGATAATGATAATGATAATGATAATGATAATGATAATGATAATGATAATGATAATGATAATGATAATGATAATGATAATGATAATGATAATGATAATGATAATGATAATGATAATGATAATGATAATGATAATGATAATGATAATGATAATGATAATGATAATGATAATGATAATGATAATGATAATGATAATGATAATAATAATGATAATGAAATAATGAAAATAATTATATTAATAATAACAATAATAATAATTTTAGCAATATTAATAATATATGTTTTATCTACACATTCATGGAGCTTCTTAAAAGAACTTAGAGCGCAATTGGAAAAGATTTAAAAACGAGTATTTGTGGCTAGCGATAAACTTTATCAACAAAAATTCTTTCTGGTATAGTCTCCACAATTATTTATATAAAATGTGTTTGCTAAAAACATGCTCATTAAAATGCATATCTACCAAAATTATAGGTTAATATATACAAATAGCCTGTAATTAGATTGGAGTTAATTGAAGCCCTCTGCTCGCTGCAAGCTTTGGAAATGACTTCATTGTTAATGGGAAATGGTCTGAGTCTTTGCAACATTTGGGTTTTTTTTGCTTTTATGGCCAGTGAATAGCGTATTCCCAGCTGGTTGGCAACACACGTATCCAGGGTAACTTTTTTACATGTCAGCCACAAAATCAATATCGCCACCGGCAAGAACAACAACGCGCCACAATGGCAGCAAGTAGTTAAGATTATGAATAAACTGATGTTAGTTACATCCCATTTATATTACCCAATTGCTACAGTGCTTAGATTTCGGGATGTCACATGTTTTTTGCGTGTCTCGTTAAAAAACTCACATTGGACAAGTGGTAATAATATAAAGCTAGGCTAGTTAAAGGTCTTTGCAGGTTAAATTTTTATTTATATAATATAACAAAGGGAGAAGGCTATTTGTGTAAGCGTCTAGCTCGAAAACACCTTCTCACTCTCTCGAAGCTTTAACTGGTTGAGAATTGTAACGCGCCAGGCTTGGAAAAAACAGCATAACAGAATTTTAGCGAATAAATATGTATACTAGATACGTAGCTTAACTAACTGGATTTCCCCTCGACTGTTATCAATATAATGCAAATACTTTTATGCCACTTCAGACTGAATATCTGGCAAACGCGTGACATCCTTTATGGGTCAGCAGGGTTCAACAACGGGCTCGAAAGCGCAACTTTACAGTTAGCAATTCAGAAATTACGTATACGCCGAGTGTACGCTGAAGGCAATTGCGTTCTTAGGGCCCATTAAATGTGTATGCATTGGGAAATGCTGTCGCATTTCCGTCGCATTTTCACACTCACACACACGCACACACATGTCAAATTAGAGGGACTTGTTAATGGAAAAGGAAAGCTTGTAGATGACTTTAAGGGAGACAGATGCATTAAGCGCATTGCGCTCACTTGCCAAGGTCAAATTCGCTATAAATTTCTGGTACTTGTGACTGTCAACTGTTACAGCACTGTGCGTGCCATTCTTGTTGACATTTCCAGCGGCAACAATTTGCAATCAGTCGGCATAAGAAACCAACCCACACACACACACACACACACACTGAGATCCAACTAGGCCCATGAACATGACATGCATTCACATTGAATTAACTCCGACATTGCAGATTGACACGCAGTCAACCGACTGACACAGCCACAAATATGAGCAGCCAGCATGACAGGACAGGGCAGAAGAGGGGCGAAACAGAGTTGAATGGGAATCCAACTTGGCCACAACTAGTTCACCAACATTATCCACTTTACTCATGTGCGTCTACCACACCCACTCCCACTCCCAATCTATCTCTCTCTCTCTCTCATACGCTCTCTAAGCTCATTTTGAGCTCCTCCTTGTTAGCTTTGGATTGACCCATGAAACGAAATAGATGTGTTCCATGGAACTAGGAAAAAGTTTTTGGTATTGTCAGCAGCTGAGCGCAGCAATTAGGCCAACTAATTGGTTTTGGCCAATGAAGTCACTTAGACTTCGGGAGCATCTTCTAATTACAGTTACGATTACTTCTAACCATCTGAATGTACAAACATAACGTCCATAAAGGTTTCTAAATAACAGTTAAAGTTTATATATGTACAGAAACATAAGTCTGCTTTTAAATGTGGCGGCTAGTATCCCATATAGATAAAAATTTTTTTTTTTAAATAACTATAAAACAAGAATCCGGATACGTTTTTGTGAAGCTCGCTTTGTTAAGATATCGTGAAAAACAGCAACTGTTTACCACATTTTCGATTCTCCTATTTACTTAATTTTCGACTGATCGTTCCTTGGGTAAACTCTTTCTAAATAAGCACATACGCCTAATTCTGTTTTTACGCGGTTTGGATTTAACACGGTTTGAAAATAACATTTTAATTGTTTTTAAACGATTTTAAGCCATTTAGCACAATTTTAAATCTTTTGGGCTTAGAATTTTTTTTGTAAAATTGAATTTTTTTGAAATATGTTTATATAACAAGTTTGTCAGAGCAATTAAAATGTGTCAATATTTTGTGAACTAACATGTCAAGCTTAAAGCTTTATAACTATGCTTGTGTAAATACACATTATATATGTGATATACTAAAATAAACATGAATACTTGTTCTTAAAAAATCCTTGTTTGGTGACTCTAGCTCTAATTATTTACCCAATTTGCTCAAAAAACAGGATGTCGATATCAACGGACGGACGGACATACAGACGGTCATGGCTAGATCTACTCGGCTATAGATACTGATACCTTCTGCCTGTTACATACATTTACATTTTGCACAAAAACCTTATACCCGTTTTATCCATTTTTGATGGACCAGGGTATAAAAACAGAATCTGGTATATATATATATATATATATATATATATATTTTTATATATGGTACTGATATACAAACTCCTTCTAAATAAGCACACATTTAAGTTCGTTCCAAAATTTTTTTGGGAGTTTATAAGTTTTGGCAGCTATTTGCACAAATATTTCGAATATTTATTATTTGATTGCGGACGCATCTCATAAAAGATTCATCGTGCACATCATCACACTCATTATAGTTGTATTTGTAATAAATATATATATTTATATATGAATAGTTCATGTGTATACATATGTATGTTTATTCGTTTCGCACAAGTTAGCTCAACGAATTATTTCGCCAAATTAAATAAAATTTGTGACGCTGCTTTGAAGTGATTTGCGCTTGAAATTGATCGCATCAATTCGTTATGAGATTAAGGGGCAGAACCATAGAAATTATCCCACGATTTTCAACTGCCCCTCCCTCGCTCCACTCCACTCCCTCCCCACAACCGTGCTGCTGTGGCAATTGCGGGCTAGTCTATGACACACTTTTCCGCTCAACACGTTTCATTAAAATAAGATCGAGAATTGTTTTCACTTGCCGGGCAGGAATTTCGTTGGGTTTATTTTTGTTTACGCCGTGTGCCGTGTGACTGACCACCGTCAACTTGACGCCCCCCCTCTCTCTCTCTCTCTCTCTCTCTCTTTCTCACTCTCTCTTTCTGTTCGAGAGCTCTACCGAGCCGCCCACGGTCATGGGAATCCGTTGAAGATTCACAATTTGACTGACACAAATGACAGCGCGCGATGATAAATACGCAAGATTCTATTCAACCTATATATCGCTTATATAGCTCTATAAGTGCAGATATTTTTAAAGGGTAATAACTTAATATATATGATATTCAAGCATATAATACATTTTTCATGAAGAAAGGCGTTAAAAGCTAAAGAAATCATCCATAAACAATTAAGCATGTTCTGGTTTGAATAATTAATGATTTTATTCAAGTTCAGAATAGAATTCAGCAAATATGAATAGAAGTACAAAGTAATAGGTAAGATAATGAGAAAAAACGGGAATACTTAACAGATCGCGAAGAAGTAGATAAGGAAGAAATAGATTAGTGGATGACAATTGCACTCTGGTGTTTTTAAAGAAGGGTTTCTTAGGGTTAAGGTAGAGGGACCTTAATCGGCGAACAGAACAAGACGGGAACAAAGTTCTTAAGAGCAACCCGAGCCTGGATTAAATGGTAACATTTTTAAGAGTGGAAGAATAACATTGATTTAACTTAATAATAAACCAAATAATATAATAACTATAATAACGGGAAAGAAGGGCTATCTTCGGCACGCCGAAGATATAATACCCTTACAGACCCAACCTATTTATAATGCTCATAGTGCTTTGCCCATATCTAAGCGCAGGGAAAATAGATAATGCCGAATATGGTTAAGATATCTCGAAAAACAATAGTTTTTCATATAACTTAATTTTCGACCGATCGTTCCTATGGCAGCTATATGATATAGTGTTCCGATGATGTTAGAACTTTGCGTTTATATGAGGAGCATAGTAAAACTAATAAATGCCGAGTTTGGTCAAGATATCTTGATAAACAAAAAAGTATTTCATATAAGAAACTGCTTTTCGACCGATCTTTCCTTTGGCAGCTATGTGATAAAGTGGTCCGATCCAGCTGGTTCCGACATATGTACTGCGTGCAACAGAAAGAGGGACTTCTGCAAAGTTTCATGACGATATCCTTAAAACTGAGAGACTAGTTCGCATAGAAACAGACAGACGGACAGCCGGACAGACGGACATGGCTATATCGACTCGGCTGTTGATGCTGATCAAGAATATATATACTTTATGGGGTCGGAGATGTATCCTTTTATGCGTTACACATTTCACGACAAAATAATGATACCCTCTGCAAGGGCATCAAAATGCGTATTATAATAAAAACAAACGATCATCTTTCATATTTGATCGATTCTATGAAAAGTGAAAAGTGTTGAAAAACAAAATATGTCATAAAGGAAGTGCATTAAACAGATTCTCTGGGATGCACATAATCCATGGATTGCATTGCAACTCACCTGCAAGTGATCCAAAAGCGTTTCCAGGCCACGATCACTGATCGAGGAGCAGCGCAGGCTTAGCGAATGGACATGTTTGGAGGCGAGCGGAAAGGAGTGCACAACGTCGAGGGCATCCTCATCGGAGGCGCCGACCAGGCCGAGCGCATGGAAGCCGCGCCGAATGAGCGAAGTGTAAAGCTTGCCCCGATCACAGGCGGGCATCTGGCGCAGTTCGCGGCATTGCAGTGTGGGCAACAAGCCGGACCAGTAGCGAGGGCTGCGGTACAGTATGTCCCGCCACTTGATGCACACCTGGGCGAGCACGCGTCTCTCGTACGGCGAGAAGTACTGGAAAAAGCGATTGAGGAAGCGATCGTCGAGCAGCAGGGCATCGATGCTTTGGATGTGCGGCGGGTGCCTGTGCAGGATTAGCGCGGACTGGGTTACGGCTGCGGCCAGCTGGTTGGATTGCGCCAAGCCGGGCGCCGACTGCGCGGCCACAACAACAACACCGTACGGATGATGCAGATGCGGATTGGGCAGCTGTTTGCGCATCTGCAGCGGCGTCCCAACGCCGCCAGCGGTGGCCTTTTGCGCCGCAACCATGCCCATCGTACTGAAGGTGGGCGAACCGGGCGCCGGAATTGTGATGTTCATCTGCTTGGCAATCGATTTGACCGTCGGCGTTGGCGGTGCACCCAGCGGCGGCATGCCGCCGGGCGGCGCCGGCACACCACCACCCGCCATGACCATATGATGATTCGAGTTGATCAGCGTGGAGCCGGCCATTGCCTGCAGCTGCTGCTGCTGCTGCTGCTGGTGTTGTTGTTGCATCAGATGCGCGGGATTGTGGGGTGTGGGGTTGACGTTGACAGACGCCAACTGCTGCGCCTGCGGTTGCGCACCGGACAAGGAGATGAGCGTGGCGCTGGGTGTAGAACTCTGGCTACCTCGCGACGGCTTGTCGGGCGTTTGCGGATTATTAACTGTGCCGGCTACGCCGGAGTTTGAGCTGTTGCTATTGGAGTTGGGGTTAGAGTTGGAGTTGGAGTTGGAGCTGGAGTTGGAGTTGCCGCCGCCGCAGAGCGCATTTGTAACGCGCTCCATTACTGAGGTCTTGCCGCTGGACGATGTGGCACTGGACGTCGAATTGGAGGAGGCACTGTCGCTGCTGCTGCTGCTGCCATGGTGATGTTTTGAGCGTAATCCCAGGCCGTTGATGCGTTTCGATAGTTCCGCGGAGGCTCTCTCGACCACGCCCTGCGCCGAGATCGATGACATTGTATGCTGAAACAAATGCACTTTGCCTCGCTCGCACGCACGCACGCTTAACCACACACACACACACAATGGGCACGTTTCTTGTAGCTCAACACGCACACTCTCCTGCTCGCTCCTTTATACAAAGCGCACTTGCAACATGTTTGAGCGTTGACCTTGTTTCGACTTTCTCGACCGCTCTCACGCTCAATCTGCAAGCAAAGAAGAAGAAAAAGAGCTGTTATGCAGTTTACCGTTAGGTCTGTGTTTTTTTTTGTTTTTTTTTTCAGAACCCTGCAGCGCAACTCTAACGAACGAACGCAAAGCAAAATGCAAATCAGCGCAAATTTATGTTCCACATTCATTAAGTCTTTTATTGCTGTTGTTGTCGTTGTCGTTGTTGTCGTTTTTTGTTGTTGTTGTTGTCGTTGTTGTTGTCGTTGTTGTTGTTGCTTCCATTGCACGCCATCCGCCATTGCTCATATCCTATTCATCATTCCCCTTTCGCCCATTCGCCCATTCGGCATTTTGTGATTTGTTGTGGCTGTGCAAACAGGCAGCTGATATAGAACTATGCCAAGGCAATTGGACAAGAACGAACGGTTTTAAAAAGGGCGTTTCAGGTTCTTTGAACTATGACAGGGTGGTCCGAAATAAAGAGAACCATGGCAGTTATTCAACAACTATAGAAAAGCTACAACAACTTTTCAAGCACATTAAAGACGAAGAACTATTTTACCAATTTTAATTTATGCCCTACATGTAAAGTAATTGCATCTCTAGCCCCAAAAGTGGATTTATTAATATTTAGCCAAGGCTAAATCCATTCAATTAGCCAAATGGCAACAACTGGCGACACAAACAATGTTTTTCAAATGCACGAATAGGTAGCACAATTTGAGGCAAGGACAGCAAAAGAATTTCCAGCAAACGATTAAATATGTCTGAAAAGTTTTTGAACTTAAAAATGCAAGCACATTCATTTAATAGCAATTTTTGTTATAGACGTTTGACACTTATACATTTATTAAAGAAATATTGTTTTCGATTTTAGATACTGCCGAATGAATGCGGCTTAATTGAATTCGTGAAAATCGCATAGGAAGGCGATTGAAAAGAGAGACCAAATATTCTTGGCTTCGCTCTCTCTCTTTCACTTAAATCTCTAATGTCACGCGAACTTTAATATTTTACAAAAAATATTTACGAAATAATATAAAAATCTTGTCTAAGAAGAAAAGTTGTTTAACTAAAGAACAATTTATGAAAGGACTAAAACACGTATGCACATGCGAAAGCTTACAACCGTGTCAAGTAAGGATGTGTGTATGTGCGTGTGTGTGTGTGTGTGGCGGGTGTGCGGCAATTTAAGAACTTAACCTGCTTTCAATCTCAGGCAAATGGGGTTATTAAAAGGCGCTGGCAGGCGTATAGGTTTGAGCATAATGCTCATTAGTAGAACAAAGGCTCTGGGCATGAAAGACAATTTAATTGCCATAAATACGGGCCCTTTTATGTTACGCTTTCGCTGCCGCTTCCGGACCTCGGTCTGAAGGTGAGCGTCTCGCTGCGGCGTCATCATCATCATCGTCATCGCTCTTGACTTGGCTCAAGCGGCTAAATCTTTGCGTTTGCCTTATCGCAGTGCTTCCGCCCGTGAACCCAACAATGGGCCACGAGCACAAAACAAAGGCCGTCGCAACCAGGGGCGGCATCGGATCCCGCCCCCCCTAGTTGTTGCATTGTTTGTGACTTCCTCATCGACGGACTGTGCGTTGTTCCCTTGAATGGCGAGGCCTGTGCTTTGTCTAGTAGTTAACTATTTCATCTCAAGCCGTCTGCAATTCGTCTCCCCAATCATGACCTATCGAACGTACTTTGTTCCGCTGGAAATTCGAAATCGAGCGACATGTGGCCAAATATTTAATAACATTTCTTATTGTGCTAACAAAATCAATTCGATTTTAGACCATGTCAAAAAAGAAGTTCGCTCGAAAGTGGGGAAATACGTTGTGGGGCACTTTTCATATAAGATGTACATATATCTGTTAATATATGTACATATATCTGGTCACTCTATGTTGTTTTCTCTTTTTTGATAAAAAACATATTGACTGCTAAGAAACCCTTCTTATAAGCTTTTATCTAGACTAAAATCTTCAATTTGAGCTATAAGCGAAAATGAGCTTAACTATCTGATGGAATGATAGAATGTGACAGCCAAAAGCATCATAGGGGCCAGCAGCAGCTGTGCCTCTAGCAGTAGGGCAAACGTTGCTTACAAGGCAGATCAAGCAAAACATTCTGCCACAATCCCAAAACAAGTTGCATACTGTGCGGCGCAGTTGGCGCGAGCTGAATATGAATGTGAATGTGAACACCCAACAGTAGCAGCTGCTTTCAACACGTGTGTGTGTGTGTGTGCGTTGCCCGTACTTGCTTCATATTTATGCGCCCCCTCCGCTTTGTGAGCTTTTTCCGCCGCTTGGCTGTCTATTTTTGGAGTTGGTTTAAGTTGAGTCGAGTAGTTTAGTTGTTGTTGTTGTTGTTTTTGTTTTTGTCGTCGTTGTTGTTTCGCGTGCTTTGTGCCTTCTGTTCATTGGGTATTGCTGCTTTCTATGGTACTTCGCGTAACGGTAACTACCGCAGGCTTTAAATCGCTGTTCTGTGTGTCAGGGCCTGTTTTACATCTCAGTCCCTGCCCGTTCGCCATGAACCCCACCCCGACCCTCTTCCACCCCCTGAGCCTTAGCTCTTTGCTAGAATTTGTATGCGTGCTGCGCCAGCTCCATATATCGATTTTCACCCTCTTGTTGTTGTTGTTGTTTTCATGCCCAAATGCGCTTTGATCTAAGCGTTGAAAGCAAAATAAATCTCCCGGTTAGACGGGCGTAAAACAACCGTAAATCCATTTAATAACCTTTTTGTAAAGCAATTTATCAAGCCCTTCATTTTTAACAAAAGATCTTGTAGCAAATATACTTTTATACCTATTTTTATCAGGTAGGATTTTAGCTTGCGTAATAAGAAAAATGTGTATCCGAGATTAAAATATAAATAGTAAATAATAATAAACAAAATCTAGATAACAAAAAAACGTTTTTCTAAATTAAAAAAATTACCAGTCTAACGGCAAAATAAGGGGGGGAATGAACTAGCATTAACAAATGCGCTGCATGCATTTCACAGCAAACAAATCTAAAAAGTATGCTGCATAATTTCCTCAATGTTTTGATAATAGGCTTAAAAGAATTTAATTGAATATTGAAAGGAATATTTTGTCAGTTAAGTTAAGTTAACTCAGATTGTTGTTAACGGAAAATGCAGCTGCATATGGTGAAATGTGGATGCAATTCAACTGGCTTCCCTGCTGCTATCAATGGGCTGATTCATGCAACACATGGCAGCTGTGCGTCAGTTCTCGCAAGTGGGTCAAGCTATGCAACTTTGACCCGATTCACGGACGTCAGCATATTGCACATACATACATACATATATACAAATCCATGTACATGTATATACAGAGTGTGTATATAGGTGAGTGGAGAGCTCTACGATTTAATGCGCATATCAATGGGACAATCAATCGAGTCGCGGTCAGGTGTCGCTCCTAGAGAGAAAATTGACCCAAACGGGCTAGCGTCTGGGTAGCGCCAGGATGTCTAAAGTCCTTTGTTATTATGGATGGATATCGCTGGTATGACATCACAAGCTCTAACAAGCCACCCAGCCAGCCACCCCCTGGGCGGGGGAGGGGGCCCGGCTGACGCTCGGGGGTTGCAAGAGCTGCTAGAACTCAAAGATGAAGGCCTGAAACTGTGTTCGGGTGGATGGTGCAGAATGTTGCAGAATGGAGCCTAGTAAAAGGGCAGACAAAGCAAAAGCAAACAAATCACGTGCAACCCAAATGTTCTAACGGTGGAAACGACGTCAAACGACGGCAACTGGAAACGCTTTAAAATAACCTTTGTAGTGTTTTTTTTTTTTTCTATTTGCGGCAAACGACATTTATTTGACCGTATCCACACACCTTTTGGTATTAGAAAATATTTTTTTTTATGTATTTACTAGATATATATTTTTATTTTTTGGAATATTCTTTGCTTGTCACGCGGAATAAAAATCAATTTTTACAAACGTCGCGACGTGTTTTTGTTTTTAATGGTTTCTTTGGCGTTTATTTTTTTGTTTTTTTTGTTTTATTTTCTTTGGTGTGCTTTGCTACATTCGTGCTTTTGACCACTGAACACCAATCAGACGGAAAACAAAAACTTGGACCGAGAGCAAATAAGTTTTTTATGTAAAAATTGCCCAAAATCACAAAGCGTTGGCCGCAAAACGTTTGGGGAAACCGCAAAAACAATCACAAAACTATTTGCACGCTTTTGTTTGTGTTTGTGTAAGTGTTGAGCGCCGTGAAAAATAATTTAACGGAAAATTGGGCAACCGAGCGTAAGCGCACACGACTCATAACTGCAGGCGACTGCGACTTGCGAAAGTGTGAAAGTGAGAAAGCTCTCGACAGTGCACGAGAGCGTAAGCAATAGACGACGGAAGAGAGCGAAAGAGAGAGAGAGAGAGCGAGAGATAATAATAAGGAGATTGCGCACTGCTTAGTGTGCTTTTGACTCCTGCTCAAATATGAGCTTTTAACATGAGCGTAGTAAACATGTGTGAGTGGGGGCTGCTGAAACAAAAGAAACGGCTCTATTTATAATATACCCACAGGCTACGCCACTGTATCTGACTTTGTTATTGTCGGGTGCTTCGAGAGAGGATGCGCACTGCAATTGTTGCAGTGGGAAATACACCCCCACGCTGACTCTCAGTGCTTGTGCGAGAGAAATCAGGAGAGCAATCAATGCGGTTGCTAAACATAAACGGCATTACTTAATTACATATTTCAAATTAAAATTAATTAATTAAATAATTCGTTTTGCTAAAATGAAGTAAATATTAATTTTCGCTATTTAAATTGGAACATTGAATTACCTTGGCGTTCCTTGTGTACAGTATAATTGTATGCCTTAAAATGGCCAAAAGGATGTAACTTTCAAATAGTCGAAGTAGATAATTTTAGTTGAAATAAAACTTTAAGTGAAATTCTTCGTACAATTTTCACAGTCAAGGAAAAATTTCGCGCTTTAACTGCTCGTTACACAGCACTGTTTTCGATAGGTTGTTCATAAATTGACATCGATAGGTAACAATTTGATAGCAGCGTTAGTTTCTGTAATTTAACATAACAACTGCGCAGTTAGCAGCAACAACTCGCGGTCAATGAAATGCAAATGCAGAATATCAAGAAGAAGAAGACACAATAATACCATCGCACATATTGCTGTTTAGTAAAAAATGTCCTCAACATCGGCGGCTGCATCAAATGCAGCGCCAGCAAAAACCGAAGTACGCTACGTAACGGAGGTGCCCAGCAGTCTAAAGCAATTGGCCCGGCTGGTCGTGCGCGGCTTCTACTCGCAGGAAGACGCGCTGATCATAGACATGCTGGTGCGGAATCCGTGCATGAAGGAGGACGACATTGGCGAGCTGCTGCGCTTCGAGAAGAAGCAGCTGCGAGCGCGGATCACGACGCTGCGCACCGACAAGTTCATACAAATACGGCTAAAAATGGAAACGGGTCCGGATGGCAAGGCGCAGAAGGTCAACTACTATTTCATTAATTACAAGACATTCGTTAACGTGGTCAAGTACAAGCTGGACTTGATGCGCAAACGCATGGAGACGGAGGAGAGGGACGCGACCAGTCGCGCCAGCTTCAAGTGCTCCACGTGCTCCAAAACATTCACAGATCTCGAGGCGGACCAGCTGTTCGATATGGCGACGTGCGAGTTCCGCTGCACGTACTGCGGCAGCTCCGTGGAGGAAGACAGTGCGGCAATGCCAAAGAAGGATTCGCGCCTAATGTTGGCGCACTTCAATGAGCAGCTGCAGCCGCTGTACGATCTCCTGCGTGAAGTGGAGGGCATCAAGCTGGCGCCAGAGGTGCTCGAGCCAGAGCCGGTAGACATTGACACGATACGTGGCATTACCAAGCCGAACGCTCTGCGGCCGGACAGCCTGCAATGGTCGGGCGAAGCGACGCGTAACCAAGGCTTTGCCGTCGAAGAGACGCGCGTAGATGTGACCATTGGCGGCGATGACAGCACCGAGGCGGTCGTTGAGCGCAAGTCGCGACCCATTTGGATGACGGAGAGCACTGTGATAACCGATACGGAGACTGGCGATGGCAGCGCCCACACTGACAGCGCCCAGTCGTCGGGCACATCCGGGCATCGCAATAAGAAAGAGAACGAGGATATTATGTCGGTGCTGTTGCAGCACGAGAAGCAGCCGGGCCAGCGGGAGGCCCACTTGAAGGGTCTGCGCAAGGGCTCTTCGAATGCAAACTCTAGTGATTCCAGCGACGATGAGAACGACATTGACAACACAAAGATACGTGAGTGCGCTTTGCTTTGTTATACAATTCCGTTCTTTAATTTGTTTTTGTGTTCAATTTTAGCGAATGTCAATTTCGAGAACTACATCAACTCGGAGTCGGATGAGGAGGATGCCGATGTGCCGACTGTGCTGGTGGCAGGGCGTCCACATCCGTTGGATCAGCTGGACGATAAGCTAATTGCACAAATGACACCCCAGGAGAAGGAGAACTATATACACGTCTATCAACAGCATTATAGCCATATATACGACTGATTCTCCTCCCAATTAGGCATTAAGTTTATAGTCTCATTGCTAGCTTAAGATGCATACATATATTAAATTGTCAGCCATCATTTGGGCGATGGCCAGCACATGACGTTTGGCAACAACATAGGTACATAAATAGTATACTTGTTCGAAATTCAATTCTTGTTCAAGCCACAACATTTACCACGTTGGCGCCAAAATCGCTGTCCCTGAAGCCAATAGGCGTCGATCAGCTGTTCCCGCTGCTAACATCAACATTGCACTGTTAGTGGACATTTGAATAACATGAAGTTGGCTGCGTGTGTGCAAATTGAATGCATGTTACGTGAAGGTTCATGTCAAATTACCGCTTTTGCTAAAACAGCTGTTCTCCGCATTTTTGTTTTTATGTTTTGTACATTCGTGCTCGAAGCATGGTCGCCGCTGCTGTTGTGGGCGTCTATTTAAAATATACGTCAACTTGTGTGCGCTAGATAAGCGGCCAGTGCAAACAGTAATTAAGATATGCCCGTATATAACCAATATACACCGTGCAATCACATCGTCGCCGCTAGTTGTTATTCTAATAAGATTCCTGCCAGACACGGCTCGAATGTCGTGTTTCAAAAGAATTGCATACACAAATATTTAGCGTAGCATGAAATATGCTACATTTACGGACAAACCTGTAATGTTGACATCGGCGAATTTATTTGGAATGCAAGAAACGTGATCGCGACGCGCACACACACTCACACTCACACAAGAAAATCGATCGCACAAGTGTACAAAACTCAACATATGAAAATTGTTTAATTTATGCTTGCCTTAGCTAATTCCCTTAATATAATCAACAATCTAACTAGATTTTCCAATATATAATCAACAATTTTATTAAAGTGTGTTAAATTAATCAATCGAAGAGTATATTGCATTCGGCCGCAGGCGTCGCCAATTGGGAAATTCCCAAAATAAAAAAACGATCCAATTAGAATTGATGTATTGCTAACAGCCACGAATTGGAGTAACAAAGCAGAGCCGCAAAAATGAAGGCCACCATCAACAAGGATTTGCTGCCCATGAAGGCGCATTACTTTCTCTATAATGCCGGTAAAGTTGCGTTAAATCAACTAACATCATTTTACCAAGCGCCTCTAATTGTTAACACCATCTGATTAGACTGAAACACCAGATCCACGATAAACACTTTTCGTTTATCAAAAGTACATTATCTTGTCTAGTTGAGCCCGCGTGCAAGGTGTGCTCCGAAAAAAAAAGAAACAACTGATAAGGCATCTATTCTGGCAATCAACTAGATAGTCAATAGAAAACATGTTTGTGCGATAAGCATGATTGGCAAATAGTAATTGTCCATTGAATTCAATTTGATCCCAGAAGCTTACACTATTCGACAAAAGTATGTGCACAGTAAATAAATTAAATAAGTTTAATGTGTAGAGAGGAACTTGGGGGTCGAAAGGGTGTTTATTTACATAATAAAATAATACAAACAATAATCTTGATAAGTTAGCATTTTGAGATGGTCACGAGTCAGTTTTTAGCAATAAACAGTCACGGTAAAAAATATTACCGCACTCGACCTTTTGTAATAGCATATAATTTGTATTTGTTTTAACTTATTCAGATAAAAATAGAAAATACTTAATTTGTAATCCCCATAAGATCACTTTTAGCTTATTCTTTGTTGCCCCAATTGTTGTATTCGGTCGTGTTATCGTGCTCGACACGAACACGAACACTCACGAAACTTAACTCAATGAATAGCCTTCAATGCAGTCTTAGACTGAACTGCGTCTGCTTTTATTTGATATGTGTTTGCTTTGAATTTGAACTCACATTCTGAGAGATACCCGGGCTAGGTACAAAGTTGGCATGTCAGTCCCAACGGTGCCCTGCCCTTGATGGCCGCCCCTCGAGCTGCTATCGGCAATTAAAGTGGAATTTTAACTTTTAAAATAATTAAAAGTGTTATAGTACAGCCTCAACTTGGGAACTGAATGCACAAAATACATACAGACACATGCATATGTATATAATAGTACGTGATGATATATGATGCCCCTCGTTGTTGTTGTTGTACACTTTGCTTATCAGTCATAAACACCCACATTTGGACAATTCTCGCTAATCATTGCCGGGTTGTCTCTGTTACCCTAGAAAACGAACACACAGTAATTGGGTATTTGATATACATACATGCATAGACTAGGCTTACAATCTTTGCAAGCAAAGTGCAATAATCTACATGTTTGATGTTTTATTGCAGGCACCGCACCCGTTGTACCCTTTATGGCCCCGCTGGCGATACAGCTGGGCTACTCGCCGGTCGTGGTGGGCACCATGTACACGATACTTCCCGTTGTTGGCTTGCTGGCGAAGCCGATCTTTGGTTACATAGCTGATCGGTAAGTAGCCAATCGGAAAAAAAAAATCACCTTTCTATGCGATTCTCAGCGCGAGAAAGACTGAACGAGCGAAAGAGAGAGTGCGAACGAAATGGACACTGACCTGGTCTTTAATGGATAAAAAAAAAACCAATTTTTTGTTGTTCTCTGCCAATAGCTATCATCGCCATCGCTTCCTCTTCCTGGCTAGCCAGCTACTCATCGCCGTGTCCTTTTTCATGATCTTGTTTGTGCCGGCCGCCGAAAAGCCAGAATTTCATTGCCACGCCGGGGTGTCCAACATACGCTACTGTTCCAACTATCCCAAGGATGCAAAACAGAATCTGGAGACGTACTACGGCAATCGGACCTTGAGCTGCGACATGCTTTGCGAAATGTCGCCGGATATGTGGGATATTGTATGCCAGTATTGGCGTCCAGTCAATGCTTCTCGGAACCAGGCGAGCAACTGCGAGGCAAGCCGCTCAAAGGCTTGGATCAACTTTACCACCTACATCAGCGCCAGGGATATTATCGAGGAAGAGTCGCTGGACGGCGGCAAGTGCCTCAATTTTCTAATACCGCACGATCAGGGCATACTGGAGTCGCAGAATGTGACACTCTATTGCCCCAAGGATAGGGTCATGTTCCAGCCCAGCTGCCAGATGGACTGCAACGAGCAATATCTCAAGGAACTGCTGCCCGAGAGCAAAATGATCAATATGAGCAGCGCCATAGCCATGCCAGAGTTCTGGTTCTTCTTTGGCATGCTGATCATCAGCTGGATCGGCATGGCCGTGGTGGTGAGCATTGGCGATGCCATATGCTTTGGCCTACTCGGCGATCGGCATCATCTGTATGGCAGGCAGCGCTTGTGCGGATCGCTGGGCTGGGGTATCTTTGCACTGCTCGCCGGCCTGCTGGTGGATGCAATGTCGCATGAGGGCAGCTCGGAGAAGAACTACACGATTATCTTTTGGATGACGCTGATCATAATGGGCTTTGATATGCTGGTCTCCACCAAGCTGAAGGTTTGTCTCCATTGCAAGGTCTCTCCAATAACTGATGAATCTTCTTTCTCTTGCACAGCACACACAAACTCACATGTCGGCCAACATACTTAAGGATGTGGGCCAAATGTTTCTATCGGTGCGCTGCGTAGTCTTCTTTCTGTGGTGCGTGGCCATCGGTCTGTGCACAGCGCTGATTTGGAACTTTCTGTTTATCTATTTGGATGAGCTGGCCGAGCACTACGACAATGGCACCGACTTCATTACCACGCTGGAGGGACTGGTTATGAGCATCCAGTGCTTTGGTGGCGAGCTGCCCTTCTTCTTTATGTCCGGCTGGATCCTGAAGCGCATTGGGCATGTTAATGCCATGAGCCTGGTGCTCTTTGGCTTTGGTGTACGCTTCCTTTTGTACTCTATGTTGCAGAATCCCTGGTATATACTGCCCATTGAGCTGCTCAATGGCCTCACCTTTGGACTCTTCTATGCAACAATGGCCTCCTATGCCAGCATCGTTGCACCGCCTGGCACCGAGGCCACCATGCAGGTGAGGGATTCTCTGATCCCTTTAAGAGTAACTATAAATATCTCATACATTTCCAGAGTCTTGTGGGCGCCATCTTCGAGGGTGTCGGCGTTTCCATAGGCAGCCAAATTGGCGGCCAGCTCTTTGACGCAGTCAGCGGACGCACCACCTTTGAGATCTTTAGCATTGGCGCCTTCATAGTGTTTATTATCCATGTCTGTGTCCAAATGTATCTGAAACGCAAAGGCCCGGATGACAACGGTAAGGGTAGGTCCTCCACAGCCTCCGCTTCCGCTTCTGCTCCCGCTTCCGCCACTCCCGACTGCCTGCCTAGTACTAAAAACAATGATGAGTTTACCGATGTCGATTTGAGCTAAGGTTACATATTTTCTTGGCAAATTCCATAGTACAATAGAAGGTCAATTACAATACCCAAAGAATTTTAAATAATTCACGGCAATTATTTACTTACAAAGACGGAAATACCTCGTTTTATATGAAATTATAATATATGTACCATAATGATATGGCAAGAGTTGTCATTAGCATATCATCATCAGCTATGCCACAAAAGTTTCTATCTAAGACAATAACTGAAAGGTTTGCAGTTATTTAGTTAGATAAAACTTGATATTAATCGATTCTATTAACAATTCTGTTTACGTTTAGGTCAGACAAAAGTTTTTTGAAGATTTTATTTTATAGCTTTAAGTGTGACAATTTTTGAAAGGACATTTTTTGCCTCAACTCTTTTCATTTCGTATACGATACAAATAAGATATTCTTTAGATTCACAATAAATGCGAGCGATATCGCATAAAGCTTATCTAATAATTGTAATAAACGAATTTCCCGTATACATACGGCTTGCTGGATTGATTGTGTAAAGGAAAAGCATCAAAAGTTTTTATACATATCTATTTTTTTCATATATTTAAAGTACATTTGTTGAATTCTGATCAATCAATCACAGCCTTTGCTCATCAAATTTTCAGACGCATATTCAAAATGCAAATTTCTAAATACTTTGGTTGAAATTATTTTTTATAAATATTGAATAAAATTGACAATAAAAGTTACATACTTTTTTGTGTACACATTTTAAATGCATTTATGAAACCAATATTTCTACTTCAATTCATTTATTATCATTTAAGTTAAGGTATTCAGGATTTCTTTTTTTAATAACCTTTAATTACATTTAGAAAATAAAACACAAACTTTTCAACAACTGCAACAACTAATGAATGTTTCAAATACTTTTAGGCACTGTCAAATATTTTGCACCGACAGATGCAATGCACATGCTGAATGAACAGGAATACACAAATAGTATTAGCTAAGCTGCTCCTCTGTGATCTGAAGTATTCGTATCCTGATCAGTGAGAATCAACACACAATCAACCAAGAAAACCAAAACCAAAACAACAACAACAACAACCACATTATTGCTGCTGCTCAGTTGAATGGCAATTTAAAGAATTGCTTCATCCAATTGCATGTTGAATGTTCAATATTCAATCTCAATTATATTTATAATAATTATATCTAATTGTACTTTAATTTAGTAACCACACACAAACAAAAACACATATTTGTGCATGCTTTTAGCGAACATTAGCTTAGTTTATGCGCTGCATATCGTGAAATCTCTTTGACGCATATTTTAATTCAATTAACTGCCGTAGTTCAATCTCCGTCATAAATATCTCCATCATTTCCATTTGGCTATTAAGGCGAACGCCGTCAACTTATCACGATATGCCGCCGCAGAAAACTTTATGGGCATGTTTATAAATATCTTGAAAATGTCAAAGTTTGTAATTGTCGCCGTTTTTGCGCTGTGAATGTTTAAATGTTAGATTTTGTACACTATTAGATACTTAAAATGAAAAATTGGCATATCAAAATTGGCTTCTCTTGCATGTAGCTTCATTTCAAATATAAATATACTGTGAAATCTCGAAAGTATTTACCAAATTATATACAGAACATATACAAATAGTTAGCAACATGTTTGTATAAGTTAATTTTGGGCTTTAATCCATAGTTAAACATTCAAATGTTATATGTTTATTTAGTTCTAGTTCTAGATTCTTGTTAGCGATTGCCGTACCCATGTTTGGCTACGGCAACTTTGTAATTACTTATGATGGCTTAGACCTATATACATAACTACTGCAACTGGCCGCCTATGAGCGACTCCTCCTGCTGTTGCTTCTCGAGTTTGCGCTGGTAATCGCGCTGCTTACAGGTGGCCACGTTGGCGGCTCGTTTCTGTAATCAGGAATCGGTAATCAGAAAGATACGACATATAGTTAGTTATGATTAAACTTTTGCATGTGTGCTCTACTTTGTAAACTGTTGATTATTCTTTTTATGGTTTTATGCAACAATAAAGTTACGTTCTTTTGGGTTTACATTATACATTTTACATTGTGTCGCTTACCTTTAGAACCTTAGACCGTTGGTAAATGGACTGCATATCCTTTTTTATTTTCACCAGTCTCTCTTTGTAGCGCTTCACATCATTCATCTAAATGTGTAGATTGTGCGGTAAGCCAAACGTATTTCATTGTATATCATATGAGTATTAACATGCACTTAGATTGGCTAACAAAAATCAACAACAAATTCATTTAGTTGTCTGCGATAAGATTTTATATGCCCTAATTTAAATACCAAGACATCGCCTATTACTGATATTATGTGCCAGCGAGGTCGGTTCAGCAAATTGAAGACCAGAGATGCGGCAATCTGTGGACCTAATTCTTACATTTATATTGCAATAGGTATCTGGCCGGGCGTCTTTCAACCTGAGATTCATGACATTGAGGTTTGTTCTAGATTGATTCTCGAAAAAGAGTCTTAGTGGAACCATATCAATATCTTCACGCCAATCCGTATCTTTTTTCACAAAGGATACTTCCGAAATAGAGTAGAGCTTTGCTGATCCTAGCTAACGGGCTTGCAATTCCTATTCTCCACAAATGTCGAGTCATTACTTGGTATAGGATAAACCATCTGGGCAAGGAGCAAGTGCGCCAGCTCATGTCATGGCTTCTTCATAAATTAGGTCGAGCAACTGATGCTCATTTATGCACCCCAGATGTCTCCTATGTGAGATTCCCCATCTGAATGCTTACCATATCAATTAATTTTGCTACCTCGCTGCAGTCCAGCTTATATTTCTCCTTGGAGACGTCAATGTAGAACTTGTTTTGCTTGCCGCTACAGACAGATTGAGTGTAAGTTATTTTCCACATATGACATGTTCAATCAAAACTCACATTAATTCCTTGAGCTGCGCGCGAACACGCACTAAGGGTGGCTCGGCTATTTCGAGTACTCCGAAGGACATTTGTAAGGCTGCCATGGAGCACTCGTTGTCGTCTGTTTTCACTAGCTTGTTGTTGTTCTCTGGTACCACGGCAGCGCCGCTGGCCGTGCGATCAGCATCGAGTTGATCAATGACACTGCATGGTAACACGAAGTATATATCATTTCTATACGAAACCAACCATTGATTACCTATTTAAGTTGCTGCTTTTCAACATTGCGAAATTAAGCACAGGAGAATTGACAACCAAACAAAAGAATGCTACAAATAGCTGTTTATGATAGTGTTGTAAATGTTATCAAAATCATGCTATCGATATCGAGCTTTACCCAGCCCTGCGCCAATCAGCTGTTTAAGCTGTAACAAATGTTTGTTTATTTGTGCGAGAATGCAAATTAACAAGTTTTAATCACAATTAATTATGCGTTGTGCTGTCAGGTATTGTGGCAACAACAATCGAAATGGCAATAAAAACAATTGGCGCTACTTTCATTTCCCCAAACATAAAGAACAGCTCAAAAAATGGATTCAATTTTGCGAGCGGGACATAACAAACCCAACAACAGGTAAATTGATTTATTTATTAATTTTACTATACTACTATAATCACAAACCGTTTGTTAGCCTGCATTTGCAATGAGCACTTTACGCCGGAAGACTTTGAGCGGAATATGCAATATGAACTGGGTAAGTTAAATATCAGCTCTTCATTGCAGACACAATTTCAACGTTTAAGCTACTTGCAGGCTTCACGCGCAAAAATCCAACTAAATTAAAGCCCGGCTCCTATCCGAGCATCCAGGGACCACAGGATAAACTTTTACAAAACGTTGCTAAAAATAAACGCAGCAACAATCGAAAGGATGCGCCGGCTTCAAGCCCGCATCGTTTCTTCAAAGAGCTGGAGGAGGCTCCAAACTCCAGTCCACCAAATACAGAAGTTGGGACATTAGTCAAATTCGAAGAACTAGAAGACGTAGCTGATAGCAGCAGCAACCTGTGCCAAAACTATGAGATGATAGAGTATATACACGACTCGGAAGAGTATACAGATGCGCAGCTAACTGACGAGACGCCTCGCGTTGCGCGATTGGAACTAGAAATAATTGATCCGCTCAATCCTCAAAGCAATGCGGAGGAGCATGTGGAAATCATCGATTCGGAGAGTGACAACTATGCCAGGCATTTGGAAATCGAAGTGTACGCCATTAAAACTATTATCCATTAATACATTTACAAAGCTCATATTTATACTTATTAACAGGAGCAGCCTCAAGAGGCAGGTCTTCTTTCTCAAAGATGAGCGTAAAAAACTGATCGACGAAATTCAAAATCTAAGGGCAACAGTTCGCAGCAGTCGACTTAAGCATGTCGATTCCCTAGAAAACCCGAACAATAAGGTAATTATTATAATTTAAAACGAATAGTATTCTACAATAATGTTATGTTTATATTTACAGGCCACAATATCCAGACACAGAGCGCCAATTAAGAAGACGGTTATGCTCTATACAGCAAATATTGATACTATTAGAAAACTAAGAAAAATTAACAAGTCGACTGAATAAAGCAATCATATAGAAAATTAATCCATTTTTACGTATAGATACATGTTCTTATAAGCATATTTTTATGCCCTTGCAGAGGGTATTATAATTTTGTCGTGAAATGTGTAACGCATAGAAGGAGACATATCCGACCCCATAAAGTATATATATTCTTGATCAGTATCAACAGCCGAGTCGATATAGCCATGTCCGTCTGTCCGGCTGTGCGTCTGTCTGTTTCTATGCGAACATGTCTCTCAGTTTTAAAGCTGTCTTTATGACACTTTGCAGAAGTCCCTCTTTCTGCTGCACGCAGCTCATATGTCGGAACCAGCTGGATCGGACCACTATATCATATAGCTGCCATAGGAACGATCAGTCGGAAATTAAGTTGTATGAATACCCTTTTTGTTTATCAAGATATCTTGACCAAACGCGGCATTAACTATTTTCCCTGTGCTTCTTAGATAAGGGCAAAGCACTATGAGCATTATGAAAAGGGTATTAAAGCTTCGGCGTGCCGAAGATAGCCTTTCTTTCTCGTTAAGTATCAAATTTATATTTTGCGCTGCGGTTAATTACTTTAACATTTTTCTTTTATATACTTTGAAAATCAAGCACAGAAGTGGGCATACGGACCGATGGCCATTTTAGAGGGAATTTTAGAGAATTTTATGCAAACAATTTCTAGGTACCTCAACGTAGTTTCCAAGAAAAACTTCACGATTAAACATTTGTACATGAAATGTACTTTAGCAACTCTCCGAAATCCCTAACTGTCCGACGCTGTCATAACTCAACCTAAACGAGCAGGCAAATCTATTGTTAGACATTTCTGCTGCTATCGCGGACATTCGGCTGTAATCGCGGGCTGGAAAATTTCCACAGGGTCAAAGTCATTAGGATTACTTCGCCAAGGGTCGACCATATTGAACTTATGCATGCGCCTCCTCTACCTGCGGACCTATAAAAGAACAGTCTGACCTAGGATCGACCTGCACTACAAGCGATACACTCTGGCGGCCAGCATCGTGCTAGTTCCCGGCAAAGACTCTGGCTAGTTGGCGATTCAACGGTTCCTGTTGCCACGTGAAGCAGAAGGGCCAAATCATTATCTGGGGGATGTCACAAAACTGGAACTCTGACAAGTTGGCGATGGGCATCGATGCCACAAGGCGCAGAAGGGAATTAGGAGACTGCAATCCATGGATCCTGCCAAAGCAACCGCTTGTGGTGTCAGCAATTTTAGGCAAAATTAGTTAAATTTAGCTAAATTCTAAATTCAAATTGTATATAGCCCCTCAATCCCTAATAGTTTAATGTATAGCCCTTTTATCCTACGTAGTCAAATTTATTTAGTTCAATTGTACATAGTTAATTCTAGATAATTATTTAGTCAAATATTATAGGTATATTCGAAATATTCGTGATATTTTTGCAATAAAATGAAATTTACACAACAAATTCAAAGATGCTTTTATTTTTATACCCTGAACCCATTAAAAATGGGTAAAAGGGGTATATTGTATTTGTGTAAAATGTAAATGTATGTAACAGGCGGATGGAAGTATCTCCGACCCCATAAAGTATATATATTCTTGATCAGCATCAATAGCCGAGTCGATCTAGCCATGTCCGTCAGTCCGTCCGTCTTTCCGTATGTATGAACGCAAGGATCTCAGAACCTGTAAGAGCTAGAGACTTGAAATTATTTATCTGTAGGTCCTCCTAGTGCCTACGCAGATCGAGTTAGTTTCCGATGATCGATAACTTACTCCGTTTCCAATCAATCGATAAAAATCGATATCGACATCCTGTTTTTTGAGCAAATTGGGTAAATAATTAGAGCTAGAGTTACCAAACTAGACATGTACCTTCTAGAATAGTATATGTATATGTATATTTGCATTTGGTGTTGGAAGAAGAGGGTTCAGGGTATCCCCTAGTCGGGAGCTCCCGACTAGAACCTCTTACTTGTTTTCAATTAACAAACCAAACTAATTTTCAGCTCGTCTCAAGTTCTCCTGTGTATAGCAACAAGACAGACTTAAGTTGAAAATGTTTCCAAAATAAATTAAATTGATTTTTATACAAAAATATAATTTAATGTCTTGTCTGGCATTATGCACTAAAGTCGAAAAGGGTATTAGCAGCTGGTTATGCCTAAATAAAAAATATCCGTATTTATTGATAAAACCTGGGTTACCGTGGAGCCCAAGGAAACCTTTTGTTTGCTTGTGCATGGCACAACAGTTTGACTGACTAAAAAGAATCGAATTGAAAGAAAGGGTTCCTGTTAGTTGCTCGGAATGGAGTATATTTTTAAGAAGGAGCGTCGCACATTTGGATCACGGGTGCATTTCGAGGACAAGGATGAGGTGGTATTCAGCGAGAACTCCAATCCCGAACTGGTCAAGAGCTATATACTTAAGAATCCCGTGGACCGTTCCACACAATATGCTGGGCAGACATCGCTGAGCGTTGCCAACACGGAGCGGGCCACATATAAGAGCACGGGGATCACGCACAATGAGGGCGGCTGGCCGAAGGACATCAATATGCATGACCCGGAGCAGACGGTACGCTACAAGCGCAAAATCGAAAAGGATGACAATTACATAACGCAAGTGATGAACCTCACGAAGCCCATGGAGCACTATATACACCAGAACAATGCCGTCAACATCTATGAGAATTACTTTGAGAATATGGAGCCGGCACCGCTGCCCGAAGCTTGCAAATCGCGCACCGTTAACGTCTATCGTGATCCCAATCCGATAAAGGTGCCCGTAAAGCATCTGTCCTGGTCCCCGGACGGTGGCATTAAAATGGCGGTCAGCCATTGTGATATGAAGTTTCAGGGCGACAAGACCGGACAACGCTGCAACTCGTACATTTGGGAGGTGGAGAACCCAAACGAACCGTTTCTAACGCTCGAGCCGAAGGTGCCGTGCGTGTGCCTCGAGTACAATCAAAAGGATCCAACCAGCCTGGTCAGCGGCATGTACAACGGCCAAGTGGCCGCCTGGGATACGCGACACGGCAAGCATCCGGTAATGATTAGCGAACGCGAAGTGTGCCATCGCGATCCAGTCAATTCGGTGCTCTGGAACAACTCCAAGAGCGGCACCGAGTTCTTCTCGGGCGGCTCCGATGGACAGGTGCTCTGGTGGGATACACGCAAGCTCAGCGAACCTCTGGATCGACTGCTTATGGATCCCGTCAAAGGTGACGAGCAGGATTTATCGCGCTCCTACGGCATCTCAGTGCTGGAGTATGAGACCACCATACCGACTAGATTCATGGCTGGCACCGAGATGGGCATGCTCTTCTCGTGCAATCGCAAGGGCAAAACGCCCACGGAGAAGATACAAATCCGGGTAAATCTCGTTGTGTACTGCTCCTTGTCTCCCTCCTTGTCTTGATCCTCGGTCCGTTTACAGATGATGTGCCACTTGGGACCTGTTTATGCGATCACACGCAATCCAGCTTTTGTAAAGAACTTCCTTACCGTGGGCGATTGGTGTGCGCGCATCTGGTCTGAGGACTGTCGTGAGAGCTCAATTATTTGGACCAAGAGCAGTTCCTCCATGCTGACAGACGGCGCCTGGAGTTACACCAAGTGGGAGCATTTAAATGAAACTATCGAAACTGTGTGTCCACAACATTTTTTTTATATCTTCATCGCAGGGTCTCTCAGTTCTTTATTACCCGCATGGATGGTGTGCTGGACACATGGGATCTGCTGCAGCAGCAGAACGAGCCGGTTCTAACGGTAAAGGTCTGTGATGAGCCGCTCTACTGCGTGCGGACCAACGAGAACGGAAAATTCGTCAGCTGTGGCAGCAAATTGGGAGCAACATTTCTAATAGAGGTTTCCGACAATATGATCATGTCGGCCAAGAATGATAAGCCGCTGCTAACTGCGGTAAGCTCCGCGTAGTAGCCAATATATTCATATTCAAGGTCTAATAACTTATTTTTTTAAGATGTTTGAGCGCGAAAATCGACGCGAGAAAATCTTGGAGGCCAAGTCAAGGGAGAGCAAACTGAAAATAAAGGCCAATCATGGCCAGGAACAGGCCGATCTAACTATGCTCAATGGCAAGATCAATATGGCGCCATTTGCCAGCGCCTGCGAACAAGCAGCCAGTGAATACTTTGCCGCTGTGGAGCAGGAGCGTCTGCGCCGACTGCCCGGAGGCGGAGGCAAGCGTAGGTGAACGGTTTTGCTTTGGCTATTATCTCAATGATATTTAATACTTAACTGTTCTTACAGAGGATGTGGAGGAGGTTGATGTCTCAGAAGCGGAGAGCTCGAAAGTTTAAATCTGAAATTGTTAACAACTTTTTGTTGAGTTAAGAGTTAATAAAGAATACAAATTGATTGGTGACTCTTAATGATAATTTATATTTACAGTTAAATTTAAACGTTGCCCAGCACTGCAAGCAGTCGATAACATGTGGTGGTCGGTCGATAGGCAACGAACAGCATACCTAGCTCGATTAAGCTACATACACTTCAGTCATCGATAAGACCAGCGAGAATTAAGATATTTATTTTGTATTTTAAAAACGTATATTGACTGTAAGTTAACTTTGTGCGTTACTTAGTTATTATTTTATTTAATTATTAGGCTAGATATATAGTAAGTCCAATTGTTGAATTGAGCATTCCGTTCAAAGTGCGCGCGTAATATATAACCAACTTTCTTGTTGCACGTTGCGCTGTGTGGCCTACGTGACTCAGAAACAGTTATCAATGGCGCAACAACAGCTGCTTCAGAAGTTCACTGACCAATTTTCGTGCAACAGCAACCCCTGAGCCAAGCAGCATTTAAATTTGAACTGTTTTCGGAGACAGTCATTAATTGCAAATATTATTTCGAGCAGTGTACAAGTGTGCACACGTGTTGTCCATTAAATAATCAGCAGCTAAATATAATATATAAAACAACAACAACAATAGCAAAAACAAAAGTGAACGTCTAAGGAAATCGCAGAGAAAACCTTGGCGCGTTTGCCATTCGACAGTTGCAACTAAAATAATTAGTTCTAAAGTGAAGGTGAGGTCCGATTTTCTGAGTCATCTAAAGTTCAGTTGTTTCTTTGTTTAAAACAACTCCAAATGTAAAGCTGAAGAAGAAGAAGAAGAAAAAACAGTGTTTAGCTGCAATGAAAACGTAATTGTTTACATCTGAATTTTCATGTCTACAGTCACGTAGACCAGCGAGTTTTTTTAAGGGAGACAGCCAGCTAATTTGCGCAGCTCATCTGCTTATATAGAAATACATATGTACATACATATTTATTATTTAATTGACAAGGTCAAGTTTGTTGTCATATTTGTTGTGCATAGCACATTTGTTCATCGTATCGAATTTCTCAATTAACGCCAATGTTTTACTCTTACAGCTCCATTCAGTGGACAACATGTTGGACATTGTCCAACCCGGCGAGCAGCTGAACAGCGGCAGCAGCAGCAGCGATGTGGTCGTCATTCGAGCCAAGCCAAAGAAGGTGTTCAAGCCAAAGGCGCGCGTCAATCGCATGCCACAGGAGCTGCTCGATGATCCTCAGCTGCAGCGGGCCATTGCTAGGCTGCCCTCGAACTACAACTTTGAGCTGCACAAGACCATTTGGCGTATACGGGAAACGAAGTCGAGGCGTGTGGCCTTGCAGCTGCCAGAGGGCCTGCTGATGTACGCAATGGTCATTAGCGATATTATAGAGCGTTTCACCAGCGCTGACACTGTCATCATGGGCGATGTGACTTATGGCGCATGTTGCGTTGATGACTACACGGCGCAGGCCTTGGGCGCGGATCTGCTGGTGCACTATGGCCACAGCTGTTTAATACCCGTCGATCAGACCTGCGGCATTAAAGTTCTTTATATCTTTGTGGACATTAAAATCGATCCGCTGCACTTTCTCGACTCAGTCAAGCTGAACTTTAAGCCCGAGGACGGCCAAATAGCGCTGGTCAGCACAATACAGTTTGTAACCACGCTTCAATCAGCTGCAACTGAGCTGAAAGCAGCCGGCTTTGATGTGCTCGTGCCACAGGCCAAGCCGCTGAGTCCGGGTGAGATATTGGGCTGCACTTCGCCCCAGCTACCGGAGACAACGCAAATGATAATCTACCTGGGTGACGGACGTTTCCACCTGGAATCCGCCATGATTGCCAACCCGCTGCTGAAGGTAGGCAGAACGCAGCTGCCCTTGCATTGTAAACTTTATTAACTCTATCCCTTTGCAGGCCTACAAGTACGATCCGTACGAGAAGAAGTTCACCGTGGAGCATTATGATCACAAGGCCATGCAAGGCTTGCGACATGCGGCCGTGCAGCGCGCCAAGCAGGCGCAACGCATTGGCATCATACTAGGCACACTTGGTCGACAGGGCAGCGCTCGTGTGCACCGATTTCTGGAGAAGCGTCTGCATGCCAAGGGCATTGCGACCACCACCATACTGCTGTCTGAGATCTTTCCACAGAAGCTGTCACTGTTTGCTGACATTGATGCCTTCGTGCAGATTGCCTGTCCACGCCTGTCCATTGACTGGGGCTCAGCCTTTGAGCAGCCACTGCTGAATCCCTACGAGCTATCCGTGGTGCTGGGCGACATTGAGTGGACGCCAAATAATGCCTCGCCACGCAACAATGCTTATCCCATGGACTTCTATGCTAGCGGCAGCCTGGGCCCCTGGACGCCTAACTTTAAGCCACCAGCGCTGGGTGAATGCGAGAACCGGCCCTCAGCTGACTGTTGTGGCCGCTGCACGCGTGCCGAGTTGGAGAAGGACGAAACCGGCAGGGCGGCAGCATTAGCCGACATTCTTGATTTCAAGAAGGGCTAAACGATGCTACAATTTTCAGTTTGAGGACACCTGAAGCTTTCCTCATTTCTCTCAAGCGTGACTTAATGCTAAGTAACTACGTAACTAGGTGATTTAGTTTATGTGCCCGCCCAGCCCAAATGTAATATGGTATACCTACTAATTTAAGTTAGTACAAATTTGATTTCTAGGTTATATAGCGCTATGCGCAACTTTTGTGTTCATCCATCTTCCTTTTGATAACGTGACAGCATTCATAAAATATTCTAGTTTTTAGTTACATTTTCAGAAACAAATATAAAAACAAATGTTTGTAACGCAATTTAAAATGCATAAATATAAATATGTACATGCTATACATATGTATGTGTATATTAACTGTCGAGTTGATGTAACCTTTTGGACTCTAACATTTGGCTCGCAATGATGCATTAGCATCATGCCATGTATTTATATTTCCTTATAAATCTCTTTAATCAGCTTTAATTTCTAACTAACTGACTATTAATAGTAAGCAAAATTTTTCACAATAGTCCACAATGGGCCTTAAGGCGAAGTCAGCTTCCGGATATAAGACTTTGTTGATTGTTATCCGGCTCAGACTGTCTTTTATATATGCACAGTAAGAATACGTGCGAAAAGTGGCAGAAAATCCAAACTAAATTTTATATAAAATATGTTAGCTGGATAAAGTCTGGTACGTCAGATCAAAGCCTGCATGCAGAGTATATATTAGTCGAGCATACTTCGCGAATAGATAGATAGCAAAAATGCTAGTTAAATGCCTTGCTTTCTGTGTTGCGATGGGAGTATTGATGAACAATAAACAAATAACGATTGATTTAAGTACATATTTTTAATTCAGTTGATCCTGATTGGAAATGTTGATCTGTTGGATTACTTATTACGCATTGATCCATATAGCTTGAGGGCATTTTAGTTAATACTAGCAGGTATAACCCGGCATGGCTCGTTGTACGTATAAAATAAATGATCAGAAAGTTAGAAACTGATCGGATTGTAAACAAAAAAGTGTCATACAAAGTTTCCACACTTGCGGGTGGAATATCCATCCAGCTTCATCACATGAAATCACAGGGAAAATAACAGCTTCCTAGCTCTTACGGTATGTGCTGTGCGTTGATCACCAATCAGACAGTCAATAAGTCAGTCGTTCTGTCAATCAGTCCATTATTCAGGGCAAACAGTTATATATATAGATGATCTGTTCACGAGATACTGCTACAACTCGTGAACTTTATTATTTTTACTTATTCTTTCAGCTGTTTAATGAAACTTAAAAGCTAGACTTTGGTGCCTTGGTTTGTATACCCTTTCAAAGGGTTTTATGATTTTACCATGAAATGTGTAACAACAGACGAGTTTGATGTCCATCAGAATGTTTTTTGTTTTTTTTTTTTTTTATATATATGGTTTTATTTTATCAAGTGCCAATCAGGGCTCAAATTGTCTTATAATGCGCTTAGAAACAAATTAAGTGTCGCCAGGTTTGTATAAACATTATTAAGAATAGATATATAAAAACTAACTTAAAGTCGTAAGTTTATTACGGCCTTGGGTGATCTCATGGACGCCTCCTGCGCCGTGAACCCACTCATGGAAGAAGGGCAAAATGGCGCCTTTTGAGCCGCCGGATAGGTATAGCTGTAGCCAGGTGTCTGGCCAACCGATTGCTGTGGACCAACGGACGATCATTGTATCGGTTTGAGTGGAAGGCGATCTGGTCCTCGACAACCGCCAGATTCAAGTCTTTATGCAGGGTTGAGTTCCTGACATACCATGGGCAGCCTGTGATTAGGCGTAAAGCTTTATTTTGCATGGCTTGCACTCTCTTACGTTGAGTCTTGGCAGCAATTCCCCAGATCGGAATGCCGTACATCCATACGGGGGCAATAATCTGCAGATATACTGTGCGTTTGTTGTTCAGAGAAAGCTTGCTCTTCTTATTTAGTAGCCAATATAGGCTGACGATTTTAGTTCGGCAACTATTAATCACTGACGTGATGTGGAGTCTGAATGTTAATCGCTGGTCGAAGAACAATCCAAGATTTTTAACTTTATTGCTCTGTGGGACGGTGTCGCCAAAGAGCTGCACAGCTGGAGGGACACTTTTCGTCAGGGTGAAGCACACGTTTGTGCATTTGGAGCTGTTTATTTTAATATTCCACCTTTAAGCCCTGTTGTCTAGAAGGTGAAGGTACTCTTGGATACCGTCTGCGTACTCCTTACTCAGTTTTATAGCTAACGTCTTGAAAGTTTGCTTAGGTCGGAATCAGCCGGATCGGGTCACTATATCTATCATATAGCTGCCATAAGAACGATCGATCGGAAAGTGGGTTCTGTTATGGAAAACTTATTTTTTGATTTGTTAGTTTCACTATGCTTCTCGTATATACGCAAAATCTTATCCACATCGGCTTATCAGCAGAACCTTAAGGCAAATGCAAGGGTATTAAATCTTCGGCGTGCCGAAGTTAATCTTACTTCCTCTTTTTTCTTAGAGCTCTTGACCAACTATCAGTTATCAGTTACTTAGAACAGCTAAGCTAAGAGAGCTTTCCATCAATTCACATATTTCAGTCAATTGTCGTGCGTGTTCATTGTCGGTTCCACATTCGCAGTTTAAACAAAATGAAATCTGTTTTGTTTCCATACGTGCTATACTTAAGCCTAATGCTCATCCCAGGTGAAACACAGGCTAACGAAAATGAGGTATTATTTAATTGAAGTTTACGTGAAGTGCAGTAAATAATCGTGTTTTTCTTAGTCCTGTGTGGCAACCAGAATAGCAGAAGAGGAATGTGGAGAGCACACCTATAAGTCTGTGAGACCTTTGTTAAAGTATATTCATCAGATGAAGGTCGAAATTGAAAACAACAACAATAAGGTTGAAGGCAAAGACAGAGAAATCAAGCAACTGCAGAAAAAACTTAACCAAATTAATAAACAGGTCATCGATGAACTGAGAGCTCAGAATGAATTCTACAAACAGAGTATCAAAGAGCTAACGAACAACGTTTTGTCAATAAAAGAGGAAATGGGTAAACTTATTTCCAATTCCTTGAAAATCCAGGACTATGAAGAGCAGCTGGAGAAACAAAAGAAGTCAATTGATCAACAGGCCCAACAAATATCCGAACTCAAAAACGAAGTCGACCTTTGTGCCAACAAACTGAAAAGCTGCGAAGGGAGGCTCGTTCCCAGTGACTGCACCGACGTTGCTGATGCTCTGGGTATTCATAAGATTAACCCGGATCAAGGAGCTCCTTTCGATGCACTTTGTGATAGTGCGACAGCAGGTCCTGGCTGGACGGTTATCCAGCAGCGAATCAATGGTAAGGAGGATTTCTACAGGAATTGGACCACATACCGCGAAGGCTTCGGGGCCTTTGACGGTGATTTCTTCCTCGGTCTGGAGAGGATTCATCGCTTGACGCGCGGCCAGCCTCATGAGCTCTACATACATATGGAAGGATTTGATGGTGACATCAAATACAGAAGATACGATCAATTTGCCATTTCTGGCGAAGGGGACCAATACACCTTGATCACCTTGGGTAAATCTGAGGGGAGTGTAGAATATGATTACTTGGATTACCACAAAGATAAAAAATTCACCACATTCGATCGTGACAATGACAATTGGAATTATGGCAACTGCGCAAGCCGAGACATGTGTGGAGGTGGCTGGTGGTACCATCATTGTGCAGCCAGGTATTGATCACCGCAGCTTTGTCAAAACAATATATATGCAACTAATTTTTATATTGTGTTCTTTTTTAGCAATTTAAATGGCAAATACTATGATCATAAGGTGATCAAATATGATGGCATATTTTGGGGTGGATACACCACCTTGAAGACAGTCAAAATGCTTATACGCCCCAAAAGCAAGGGAAAATAAAATAAAAAACTAATATGTCTAGCATTTATTGTAAAAAAGTTTAAATTGTCTTACAATTTATTTTTAAATAAATGCAGATGCTGTAATCACAACAAAAATCCACACCAATTGGTAGAAATATATTAAAATCAACGCAAATAAAACAAATTTTAATAAAATATGTTAGACTTCGATATTAAAATAAACTCAATTTTTTACTTATATATAAAGTTGGATGCAAATAACATTATAAAGGCCTTTTCCAGGTTTTAGAGATTAAAACTGATCAGTTGGACAGGTGAAAACAAGTAAGAGGTTCTAGTATGGAACTCCCGACTAGGGAACACCCTGAACCCTCTTATTCTAACACCAAATGGAGCTCGTTAGAATTAATAAAGACAAATGAAAAAAAAAATTCCATTGACAGGGTTTGAACTCGCAACTGACCGCATATCTACTTTCCTCGGTAGGGCTCGAACTCGCACAACAAACCGCAGCACTTGCCACTGCCTCTACTCAACAGCCACACTTAAAATTGAATCTTCGTGAGAAAAATCACAATTAAAATATCAGCTCAGAAAACAACCGCAGTGAAGACAGAATTCGAAGCAGACGCGCATGAATGTGTGTGTGCAATGTACACTGTACATCTCTATATATATAACTGTTTGTCCTGACTGACTGACTGACTGACTGATTGGTGATCAACGCACAGCCCAAACCGTAAGAGCTAGGAAGCTGAAATTTTCACAGTAGTTACTTTATGTGATGAAGGTGCACGTTAAGACGGGGCTTCGGGAAATTCCACCCGCAAGTATGGAAAAATCGCGAAAAACGTTTGTATGTAACTTTTTTGTTTACCATCCGATCGGCCTCAAACTCAATTTCAAAGTTCTTTGTTCAAATTCATTTGAGGGGTGTTTCACTATTTTCCAAAAATGTATTCCTCCTTGGTGGAAATGGGGGTCAAAGATTTGGTGGATGACGTTTCACCCTCAAATTTATTTTCAAGGATCTATATGAAAAATCATTTGAGACGTGTTTCACATTTTTCGCAAAATCTAAACTCCTTTGGTAGTAATGCGATTCAACGATTTTTTTGGTGCAGTTTTAAGTAGTGGCCGATTTGCTTCAAACTCATTTTCAGAGCTCTACATTAGAACTTAATAAATACATACGTGTTTCAGCGATTTCAGAATTTCCACCCGCAAGTAAGGAAATTCCTTGAAAAACGGTTGTATGAAACTTTTTTGATTACCATCCGATCGGCCTCAAACTCATTTTCAAAGTTCTTTGTTCAAATTCATTTGAGGGGTGTTTCGCACTTTTTTTAAAATCCATCGATCCTTGGTATAAATGGGGGTCAAAGCTTTGGTGGATGACGTTTCGCGCTCAAATTAATTTCCATGGATCTATATAAAAAATCATTTGAGACGCGTTTCACATTTTTCGCAGAATCAAAGCATCCTCGGGGAAAAGTGCGATTCTAAGACTTTTTTGGTGAAGTTTCATGTTTAGTCCGATTTGCTTCAAACTTTTTTTTCAGAGCTCTACATATGAACTATATACGTACATGTTTCAGCGATTTTGGAAATTCCACCCACAACAGTGGGTAATTAGCGAAAAATGTTTGTATGAAAGTTTTTTGTTTACCATCCGATCGGCCTCAAACTCAATTTCAAAGACCTTTGCTCAAATTAATTTGAAGGGTGTTTCACACTTTTCCAAAAATGTATTCCTCCTGTGCAAATGGGGGTCAAAGATTTGGTGGTTGTCGTTCGCCCTCAAATTCATTTCCAAGGATTTACATAAGAAATCATTTGAGACGTGTTTCACATATTTCGTAAAATCTAAACTGCTTCGGTGGAAAGTGCATTTCAAAATTTTTTTTGGTAATTTTTTTTACCGTCCGCTAAGTTTCATAATAATTTTTAATGCTTTTTGAGAACATTGATTTTATAACATAAGTGCCACGGGCAAGGCCGGGCTATACCCGCTAGTTTACATATATAGAAATACCGAAAAACAAAACAAAAACCGATCTTAATGAAATTTTCTACAGTATATCTTATTGCACCATAGAATATTTGTGTATTCTCAAAAAGTAAATTGCATTTAAATTGTGGCTTAAATTAGTTGTCAATGCAAGTTGGGTTATTAACTTGATTTATAGCTCTGGGGTTGTAGCGGGGAGGTGGCGATAGGTATAAAATGAAAGATACTTGACATATATATAATATTCTAGAAGCAACATATCAAGTTTGGTGACTCTAGCTCTTATTATTTACCCAATTTGCTAAAAAAACAGGATGTCGATATCGATTTTTATCGATAACTTGAAAACGGAGTAAGTTATCGATTATCGAAAACAAACGATCTGCGCAGGCACTAGGAGCACCTACATCTAAAATTTGAGCTCTCTAGCTCTTATAGATTCTGAGATCCTTGCGTTCATACATACGGACGGACGGACAGACAGACGGACATGGCTAGATCGACTCGGCTATTGATGCTGATCAAGAATATATATACTTTATGGGGTCGGAGATGCTTCCTTCTGCCTGTTACATACATTTGCATTTTGCACAAATACAAGATACCCTTTTTACCCATTTTCAATGGGTTCAGGGTATAAAAAGGTAAAACAAATGTAAAACTTTTGTTAATAATTGAGTTCCATCTCAGAGCTACGTTCTCCAAAGTCTTGCCGTCATACCCTAACACCAATTTGGGTTCAGAAGAGGACACGGACACGGAACTACTGAGCATTGAGCAGTGCCATCGAATTGTAACCCGCCGCTGAAGGTAGGCAGAACGCAGCTGCCTTGCATTGTAAACTTTATTAACTCTATCCCTTTGCAGGCCTACAAGTACGATTCGTACGAGAAGAAGTTCACCGTGGATTACTATGATCACGCATTACTAGGCACACTTGGTCGACAGATCGACAGGTCGAGAGGGCAGCGCTCGTGTGCACCGATTTGTGGAGAAGCGTCTACATGCCAAGGGCACACCTGGACGCCTAACTTTAAGCCACCAGCGCTGGGTGAATGCGAGAATGTGAGAACCGGCCCTCGGCAGACTGTTGTGGCCGCTGCACGCGTGCCGAGTTGGAGAAGGACGGCGGAAGAACCAGCAAGGCGGCAAGGCGGCATATGGCGGCATTAGCCGACATACTTGATTTCAAGAAGACTAAACGATGCTACAATTTGCAGTTTGAGGACACCTGAAGCTTTCCTCTTAAGCGCCTTAATGCTAAGTAGGTAGGATTAGTTTAGTTCATGTGCCCGCCCAGCCCAAGGGAGCTCCCGACTAGGGAATCCCCTGAACCCTCTTCTTCCAACACCAAATGCAAATATATATAATATTCTTGAAGCAACATATCAATTTGCCCAAAAAACAGGACGTCGATATCGATTTTTATCGATTGCATGGAAACGGAGTAAGTTATCGATTATCGGAAACAAGCTCGATCTGCGTAGGCGCTAGGAGGACCTAGTCTAGTCTAGCTCTAGTCTCTAGCTCTTAAAGGTTCTGAGATCCTTGCGTTCATACATACGGACAGACGGACGGACAGACAGACGGACATGGCTATATCGACTCGGCTATTGAGCTGATCAAGAATATATATACTTTATGGGGTCGGAGATGCTTCCTTCTGCCTGTTACATACATTTGCATTTTGCACAAATACAATATACCTCTTTTAACAAATAATAAACACACCAAACAACAGACGACTAAACTACAAAACGGACACCGAAAACTGCGCTCACTTATACCGACATCTATTGAATTGTCAAATACTTAGTTTCAACCTCCACGTCAATGAGCGCAGACGTGTAAAACAATGTATGTTTTTAAATTGTTTTTTGTATTGTTTTTTTTATGTTTAATTTAATTGTTTTTTTTTGTAATTGTTTCAATTTTAATTAATGATCTTAAAATATATTGGTTAAAATCAAACAAAATTGCGTTTTCAATTTGGTTTGAATATGTAAACCCCGGACCTCGAGCCAGCCAAACAAATAATTATAAAAACTTAATGAGAATACGTGTTTCAACGATTTGGGAAATTCCACCCGTAACAGTGGTGAATTGGCGGAAAACGTTTATATGAAATTTGTTTATTTACCGTCCGATCAGTTTCAAAATCATTTTAAAAGATGTAGGTGCTCCTAGTGCCTGCGCAGTTCGAGTTAGTTTCCGATAATCGATAACTTACTCCGTTTCCAAGCAATCGATAAAAATCGTTTCATGGTATTCCATAGTCGGGAGCTCCCGACTAGAACCTCTTACTTGTTTGTATATTATTTTAATGTCTTAATTTAAAGTCGATTTGTCTTGTTTTCTAATTTTGTCGAACGCATAGAAGGGGCATTCTCATCAGTTTTAAATAGTTTCCGTTTTTTTTAAAGCTATCTCTATGACACTTTGCAGAAGTCCCTCTTTCTGTTGAACGCAGTACATATGTCAAAACCAACTGGATCGGACCACTATATACAAAATATTTGCCATAGGAACGATCGGTCGAATATTAAGTTGTTATATGAAAAAAAACTCGGCATTTATTAGCTTTACTATGCTACCCATGTTTATGCAAAATCCTATTAAGATCGGACCACTATATCCCATAGCTGCCATAGGAACGATAGGTTGAAAATTAAGTTCATGTATGAAAAACATTTGTGTTTATCAAGATATCTTGACCAAACTCAGCATTTATGAAATTTAAGATCGGACCACTATATCATATAGCTGCCATAGGACCGATCGGTCGAAAACTAGGTGCTTGTATAACCAACTTTTTTGTTTATAAAGATATCCTGACCAAACTCGGCATTAACTATTTATCTGTGCTCCTTGGATACAAGTAAAGCACTATGAGCATTATGAAAAAGATGGGTCTGCAAGGGTATTAAATCTTCGGGGTGCCAAAGATAGTACTTTTTTCTCGTTTTTAGTTTGGATTTTGTTGTGCCGATGTACACGCTTTTGCAATTATTGTTATTATCCCCGCCACATGGTATTTTGTAAATGACATTACTTTTGTCCATCATTGGTATTTTCACCTTTGTATTATTAAAGAAGTTTTGTAAAGTATTTGTGTTAAGTTTTTATGTAGAGTTTTGAAAATAATTTTGAAGCAAATCGGAAAAAAATTAAAACGTCACCAAAAAAATCTTTGAATTGCACTTTTTACCGAGGATGCTTTGATTCTGCGAAAAATGTGAACGGGGTCTCAAATGCTTTTTCTTATGGATCCTTGGAAATGAATTTAAGCGCAAAACGTCACCCCCCAAATCTTTGACCCCCATTCCCACTAAGAAGGGATGGATTTTCAAAAAAGTGCCAAACACCCCTCGAATGAATTTGAGCAAAGATCTTTGAAAATGAGCTTGGAGCCGGTCCGATGGTTAACAAAAAAGTTTCATACAAACGTTTTTCGCTAATTTACCACTGTTATGGGTGGAATTTCCCAAATAGCTGAGACACGTATTGATTAAGTTCTTATGTAGAGCTTTGAAAATGAGTTTGAAGCAAATCGGACACCACTTAAAACTTCGCCCAAAAAATCTTTGAACCGCATTTCTACCCAAGGAGTTTAGATTTTGAGAAAAATGTGAAACACGTGACCCCCATTTCCAGGAAGGAGGAATACATTTTAGGAAAAGTGTGAAACACCCCTTAAATGAATTGCACAAAGAACTTTGAATTCGCGGTTGAAGCCAATCAGATAGTAAACAAAAAAGTTTCATACGAAAGTTTTTCGCGATTTTTCCACACTTGGGGGTGGAATTGCCCGAAACCCCTTCGTGCCGAGTGTATTCTTACTTTCTCTTTTTTCTTTGAGCTCTTGACCCACTGCTTATCGCTTATCATTTACTTAGCACAGCTAAGCTAAGAGAGCTTTCCATTAATTCACATATTTCAGTCAATTGTCGTGCGTGTTGATTGTCGGTTCCCCATTCGCAGTTTAAACAAAATTAAATCTGTTTTGTTTCCATACGTGCTATACTTAAGCCTAATGCTCATCCCAGGTGAAACACAGGCTAACGAAAATGAGGTATTATTTAATTGAAGTTTACGTGAAGTGCAGTAAATAATCGTGTTTTTCTTAGTCCTGTGTGGCAACCAGAATAGCAGAAGAGGAATGTGGAGAGCACACCTATAAGTCTGTGAGACCTTTGTTAAAGGATATTCATCAGATGAAGGAGGAAATTTATAACAATAACAATAAGTTTGAAAAATTTGCAAAATCTGATCGCTTGAAATACCACAAAGATAAGAAATACACCACAAGTAGATAGGAACTGTATGTTCTGGCACAGGAAGTGACGTCACGATGTTATCAGTGTGGTGGGGACTGTATGTTCTGGCACAGGAAGTGGTTTGTTTACGTTAGTTATGAAGGACGAGTTTGTCGACGTTAGTGATCAAGGTCGGGTTTGTTTATAATAATTGTGTAGGTCAGTGTTGTTGTTTTGAATGGGTTTGTTTATAATAGTAATATAATAGTGTGGTTTGTGTGCAATTGTTGCGCAGGTCAAGATTGAATTGTTTGAAAGTTTTGGTGGGGATAGAGGTTTGATATGTGTGTGTGTGTGTGTGTGTATGTATGCAAGATCACATTGTTTACGAATGGCAGGGGGAAGGGGGAATGGGAGGGTGAGTGCGTTGGTAACGCATGCGCATGTTGCTATGCTATGCAATCAGCGAGCTAAAATGCGGGCTGTTGTCGAGCGTGTCGAGTCTGATCGTAAGAACGGGCAGTGTATATGGTATCAGCAGATGCAGCTGAGAATTTATGAGTTATTTTCAAGTGTACATACTTATCATGAATAAACAAAAATAAGTTTTTTTAAATTTATTTATTGAGCATTCTGCTTTCTAAATTAACATATTTTGTAATAATAGTTTTACATTTATGCAGTTGATTTATAAATGTATAACAGCTACATGTATCAGGTCCTTCTATTGTATTGTCAGAAGACGAAGGACAGGATGTTAAATGATTAAAAGATCACAATATGATCGCTCCAGTAAGTAGCTTCTAAATGAATCCAAGAAGTTCAGCCCTTCCTTTAAGATAACATCTTTGAAATCTTCTAAAAACGCTTCAATATTAATAATAATTGAGCGGAACAATGATTTTGACACGTCCATTACAGTTTGCTGTAAAAGAATAACTAATCTATGAATAAAACACAATAATTTTTTTTTTATTCTTTCAACAATGTTCTGTGCAATGTTCATTGCAGTTTTCTGTAAAAAAGAATAACTAATATATAAAGCTGGAAAAGAATAACTAATCTATGAATAACACACGAAAATTTTTTTTTTGCACTCAAATCTTCTTTTTTATACCCTTGCAGAGGGTATTATAATTTTGTCGTGAAATGTGTAACGCATAGAAGGAGACATCTCCGACCCCATAAAGTATATATATTCTTGATCAGCATCAACAGCCGAGTCGATATAGCCATGTCCGTCTGTCCGTCTGTCTGTTTCTATGCGAACTAGTCCCTCAGTTTTAAAGCTATCTTAATGAAATTTTGCAGAAGTCCCTATTTCTGTTGCACGCAGCACATATGTCAAAACCAGCTGGATCGGACCACTATATCATATAGCTGCCATAGGAACGTTCGGTCGAAAATTAAGTTTTTGTATGAAAAATCATTTTGTTTTCAAGATATCTTGACCAAACTCGGCATTTATTAGTTTTACTATGCTCCTCATATATATGCAAAATCCTATTAAGATCTGACCACTATATCATATAGCTGCCATAGGAACGATCGGTCGAAAATGTAATTCTTGTATGAAAAAACATTTTGTTTATCAAGATATCTTGACCAAACTCGGCATTTATTAGTTTTACTATGCTCCCCATATATATGCAAAATCCTATTAAGATCGGACCACTATATCATATAGCTGCCATAGGTACGATCTGTCGAAAAGTAGGATCTTGTATGAAAAGCAAAATGTTTTTCAAGATATCTTGACCAAACTCGGCATATATTAGTTTTACTATGCTCCTCATATATATGCAAAATCCTATTAAGATCGGACCCCTATATCATATAGCTGCCATAGGAACGATCGGTCGAAAATTAAGTTTTTGTATGGATCATTTTTTGTTTTTACACATTTAAAGATTACACTATGCTCCCTTCATTTTTGCAAAATCTTATTTACATCGGACTACTATATCATATATCTGCCATAGGAACGATCGGTCGAAAACTAGGTTTTTGATTAAAAGCCTTTTTTTGTGTTTATCAAGATACCTTGAACAAACTCGGCCTTAACCATTTTCTCGGCATTAAAAGGTTGGGTCTGCAAGGGTATTAGATCTTCGGCATGCCGAAGATAGCCCTTCTTCCTCGTTAACATTAATAATAGCTTTCTTCAAGCTCAATTTCCGCGGTAATGGAATAAAACTAGACCCTCTAAGTGGCTTATATTTATTAACGTTCATTTCCAAACGTATAATTTTTATAAGAGTCCAACCACTATCTCTCTCTTGGAATTCATCCATCTTTGAACTTATGATGGCTGAGTGGCTTTCGAATATTTCTTCTAAGTCAGAAGACTTCGTAGCCACACACATTTCAGTTTGATGGGATTTTATCATTATTTCAAAATCTTCACCATCAGTATTATTATTTATTTTCATATATTCAGCGAAAAGTTCAAAGTTAACTTTATATGAGGTGTGCACCTCTAAAACGTTTTCCATTATTGGAAGTAATGAAATTCCTGCTTCCAATAGGAACTCTTCAGGAAGTATAACGTTATCCGAAACATTGCTATACGAAGAGGTGTTAATCCGGTTTTGGAATCCGGATGCAGCAAGTTGAACATAGTCATCCAACGGCGTGAAGGCCTTATTATTGTGCTCATTTGTCCGTAAATGTTGTGCCAAGCGATTTTAAGCCACCGTTACTCCGCAAACCTCACAAATGCGTTGTACACCTTGAGCATTGTTTGCTGGCCTTGACGACATTTTTCTTTTGGAATATTCTTTGCTGTTGTTGTTGTTGTCTATTGACTTTTTCATTTTAAAATTTTGTGCTGTTGTTGACTGTCAACTTTTTAACTTAAAAGCTTTCAGATCACTAAGTAAATTTGATTAAAATATAATATTCACACTCGACACGCTCGACAATAAACCGCAATATAGCTAGCTGATAACTTCATTTCAGTTTCCCACGCTCGACAACAGCCCGCATTTTAGCTCGCTGATTGCATAGCATAGCAACATGCTCATGCGTTACCAACGCACTCCCCTCCCATTCCCCCTTCCCCCTGCCATTCGTAAACAATGTGATCTTGCATACATACACACACACACACACACACATATCAAACCTCTATCCCCACCAAAACTTTCAAACAATTCAATCTTGACCTGCGCAACAATTGCACACAAACCACACTATTATATTACTATTATAAACAAACCCATTCAAAACAACAACACTGACCTACACAATTATTATAAACAAACCCGACCTTGATCACTAACGTCGACAAACTCGTCCTTCATAACTAACGTAAACAAACCACTTCCTGTGCCAGAACATACAGTCCCCACCACGCTGATAACACCTCCCCCTCCCCTCCCCCACCCCTCCTGATAACAAAACGTAAACAAACCACTTCCTGTGCCAGAACATACAGTCCCCACCACGCTGATAACATCGTGACGTCACTTCCTGTGGCAGAACATACAGTTCCTATCCACTCCTAACACCTAGACGCCTGGACGCCTAAGTTTAAGCCACCAGCGCTGGGTGAATGCGAGAATGTGAGAACCGGCCCTCGGCAGACTGTTGTGGCCGCTGCACGCGTGCCGAGTTGGAGAAGGACGGCGGAAGAACCAGCAAGGCGGCAAGGCGGCATATGGCGGCATTAGCCGACATACTTGATTTCAAGAAGGGCTAAACGATGCTACAATTTGCAGTTTGAGGACACCTGAAGCTTTCCTCTTAAGCGCCTTAATGCTAAGTAAGTAGGTTTAGTTTAGTTCATGTGCCCGTCCAGCCCAAGTGTAATATGGTATACCTACTAATTTAAGTTATTACAAATTTTATTTCTAGGTTACATGAAATTCGACAAAGAATAATGTTGCCAGATTTAGATGCCAATCAATGAGATAAGGCCCAAACCTCGTGAAAAACTGGTGAGTTTTGACCGAGGTTTGGGAGTGGGAAATTTCGACCGCTGCGTACTGTGGTCCGTATAAAATAAATTAATTGAAATATCTTTGAAAATGAGTTTGAATACGACCGGTAAACAAGAAAATTTCATACAAACGATTTTCGCGGTTTTCCAGACTTGCTGGTGGATTTTTCCGACGCCCCGTCTTCACCGTTTGCACCTTCATCACACAATGTAACTACAGTGAAAATTTCAGATTCCCAGCTCTTACGGTATGGGCTGTGCGTTGGTCACCTAACAGTCAGTCAGTCAATAAGTCAGTCAGTCAATAAGTCAGTCTGTCAGTCTGTCAGTCTGTCAATCAGTCAGGACACGCATGATAGAGATACAGCTACAACTCGTGAACTGTGTTATTTGCAATCTTTCAGCTCTTGAATGAAGCTCACTTGTGGACCATTAAGCAGACCGTCTGCCGGGGGGCGCACTGTACGTTGCAACATTCATTGACGATTTCTCACTTTACACAGTTGTCTTTTTTTAAGGCTCGCAACCAATTATTATGCGACTTTGTTATGTTTGCCGAGAGACAATACGGAGTCTGTTAGTCATGAATTTGAAAAATTCTTGTCGGAACACGGAAAAAACCAAAAAGGAAATGCTGAGCGAGCAAATCGCACACTGGTTAAAATGGCCAGAAATATGCTACTTAGTACACTCGGGAGTAGAGGAAACAATACGGGGTGAGGCAATAAGAACTGCAGAGCACTTACGCAACAGGTCAGAAACCAAGGCATTGGCTAACAAAACATCATCTGAGTCTGTGTCGCACTTGAAGGTTTTCGGCTCAAAAGCAATTGTCCTAAATAAGGGGCACAGAAATACGTTTAGTCCGAAGGGAATCGAATATATAATGATGGGCAATCAGAAGGCAGCACAAGCACAGGCATATCGCCTATTTCATTTTTAAGGCTAGTCATTTAGGTGATTTGGCAACAGTCAATCAGCAGGTTGAGGCTGAGAATGTGCTGTAGACACAGGCAGAGATTGAAATCGGAGGACAACAGACTGAAAAGGAGGATACCGACAAATATCAGAGTGCAGTAAGTGATAATGCAGAGCCGTAAACCGTAAAGCCCGTAAGCTATGAAGCTCGTGGTCCGGAAGGCTGGGGAAATCGTCGAAATGAGCCAAGAATGGTCAGCATCAATTCAGAAGCAGATAAAGGCACTTGAAGCCAATAAGACGTGGGAGCTTGTGGACTTGCCAGCGAATACGAAAGCTATAGGCTGATAATGGACGTGTCTACAGCCTACCTGAACAGTGAACTCTCAGAGGAAGCTTATATGGAACAACCGGACGGATTTGTAAGCGATTGAACTCCCTGATAAAGTCTTCAAGCTGCTCTAATCTCTCTATGGGCTAAAGCAAAGCGATAGAGAGTGGAACAGTAGATTGGACGCATTCTTGAGAAAACAGGGCTTTACTCCATGTGTCAGCGAGCCCTGTCTATGGGCAAGGTAAAATGAATAAAATTGCAGTTTATGCTGATTATCTTTTACTTGCCAGCTCAAATAAAGACGAATTGTTGAAATCCAAAGCGTCCACTGGCAGTGAATTTGGCGCTACATACCTGGGGCATTTCAACGAGTAGGCCTGTAGCTGCACCGCTGGATGCATCTGGTCACACCAAGTCAGGTGTGATGACGTCAACTGCGAGATGGCTAATAGGCTCTTTGATGTATTTGGCCATAACAACCAGGCCGGGCATACTACATTCAGTAGCGAAACTGGCACAACGAATGTTAAGGTATCTAAAAGGCACGGCTAATATGCAACTTCACTATCAGACAGCTGTAGACCGTAGATCGTATAGTGGATATGTCTTTATTGGTGTAGGCAGCGCGATTTCCTGGGGAATCGAAGAAACAATATATGGCGGCGTTAGGAAGTACCGAAGCCGAGTTTGTTGCCTTATCTACTGCAGCTAGGGAAGCAACATATCTGGAAAAATTGTTGCAACAAACGGTGTTCCCCATTAAAAATGGGGATGTATGTAACAGGCAGAAGGAAGCAGCTCCGACCCCATAAAGTATATATGTATATTCTTGATCAGCATCAATAGCCGAGTCGATCTAGCCATGTCCGTCTGTGGCATCTGCAAATTAATTATATTATGTAACCCGGCTTCACGATTAAGCCTTTGAAAAAATTGTCCTGAGTCAAATTTTTCATGGGAGTACAAATCATGAATTTTTAATTTCGAAATGATTATATTCCCTTGTTTAAATAAACAATTGTATTCATTGAATTTTAATTTCACAAATTTGTTCACATCATTATTACTGACGACTTCATAGACATTGTGCTTTTTTTTTTTTTTCTATTTTAAAAATTCCAAATTGTGTTTATTTTCAGATCTGATATCCTGTTCCTCTAATTTAGTAACTTTTATCAGAGTGACGTAATTTCTTAGCTTAACGAAAATTGTGAATTTACAATTAGTTTAACAAATTAGACAATATATACGTTTATTTACATAGACATGTTTAGGGGTATTTGTTGCAGTTTGTGACCTATATAAATCGATCGACTAGGTCAGTTGGGTAGGTCCTCTTCAGTCGCCTTCTTCTTCGCCTCCTTAGCAGGTTCCTTGCCAGGACGTTGGGATGGTTGTGGAGCTTGGTTAAGTTGCTCGCTGCTTGTCTGTTTAATACGTCGCCAGCCGTTGGTACCCTGAGGTCCTTTGCGATGTCGCGTGTGCGAATGTACCATTCGGCTCCAGTAATTTTGCGCAAGTTTTTGGCCTGAATAATGCAAATTTTGTTCAGGTGTGTTTTTGCAGCTATTTCATAGACTTGTTTGCCCATAACGCCACACAGGGGAAATGATTACCTTGTAGATGAGAACTTTGTTTCGGAGCGAGAGTTTGTTGTTGGAGTTGAGGAGCCAGTTGCTTGTTACTGCTGAGACGTGCTTACTAAATGTAAGTCGTCTGTCGAGGGTGACTCCTAGGTATTTGTGTTGACTATATTGCTCTAGAAGTTCACCATGAAGAAAAAGTCCGGGGCAAGAGTCCTTGCGTAAAGTGTGAGTAACCGTGGCGCATTTTCCAGGGTTCACTGCGATGTTCCATCTACAAGCCCAATTTTCAGATCGTTTAAGGTACTCCTGCAGGAGGTCAGTTGCCGCGTACACACATTTATTATTTGCAAGGATTGCCGTGTCGTCAGCAAACGTGGCCACCAGAAGGTCCTGCCGATCATTTCGTGTCGGCATGTCATGTGTAAACAAACTGTATAACGTGGGACCCAAAACACTGCCTTGTGGAACATCCGCTTTTACGCGTCTGGTTTGAGAGGCTACGCCATCCTGCAAGACTTGAAAGGTTCTCTCAGTTAGGAAGCTCGCAATGATGCTAAATAGCTGTGGATTTAATTTGTCCTTGATTTTGGAGAGAAGACCTGCGTGCCACACCCGGTCGAAAGCTTGCTGGATGTCTAGATACGCTGCATACATAGACATTGTGCTGTTTTTGTTCATTTTGAATTTTTAGCAGTTTCGTTTTATCATTTGCTCAGATGTTTTGCTGTCTTTTAGATGATCTTGTTCGGACCACCAGTATGTTTCTCTTTATTTATCTTAAGTTGTCTATACTTATGCGGGATAATGCGTTCGCAACGTGATTGTCTTTCCCCCTAGGATATTCGACAGTAAGCTGATATTCTTCAAAATCTAGTCTCTTTCTGGTTAATTTTGAAGTTGGGCTAAGGGTCTAAGGTATGTTTTTACAATGAAATAAATGTCTTCCGTATATGTATGGTCCGAAGTGGTTTATTTCCCAATGAATAGCTGCTAACTCTTGTTCTGATGTGGATTTATTGCTTTCGCCTTTTGTAAAACTGCGAGAAGCATAAGCTACTGGTAGCTGAATTTCATTTTATGATTGTGTCAAATCTGCTCCACATGCTTCTTTACTAGCATCTGTGATTATAAAAAATTCTTTGCCAAAATCGGGATATTGCAGTAAGGGTGGATTCATGAATGCCTTTTTAAGATGATCGAAGGCATGCTGGCAATCAGCTGTCCATTCGAATTTAACATTTTTATACCCTGAACCCATTAAAAATGGGTAAAAAGGGTATATTGTACTTGTGCAGAATGCAAATGTATGTAACAGGCAGAAGGAAGCATATCCGACCCCATAAAGTATATATTTTCTTGATCAGCATCAATAGCCGAGTCGATCTAGCCATGTCCGTCTGTCTGTCCGTCCGTCCGTCCGTCCGTCCGTATGTATGAACGCAAGGATCTCAGAACCTATAAGAGCTAGAGACATGAAATTTTAGATGTAGGTGCTCCTAGATCCTACGCAGATCGAGTTTGTTTCCGATAATCGATAACTTACTCCGTTTCCAAGTAATCGATATCGACATCCTGTTTTTTTATCAAATTGGGTAAATAATAAGAACTCACCAAACATGATATGTTGCTTCTAGAATATTATATATATGCCAAGTATCTTTCATTTTATACCTATCGCCACCTCCCCGCTACCACCTCAAAGAGGGTTCAGGGTATTCCCTAGTCGGGAGCTCCCGACTAGAACCTTTTACTTGTTTTTACATTATCTTGTTATGTGACGGGAATATTTGTCAAAATTATTTATGAAACGTCTATAAATTGCAACAAATCTTTTAGCGCTATCTGCGTCCGTAGAGACTAAATATTTTCTAATAGCATCATATTTTGTGTCATCTGGTAATATTCCTTTATCAGTGCATTTATGACCAAGAAAGGGTACTTCACTCATGAAAAATGAGCAGTTATCTGAATGCAACTTAAGGTTGTTCTTTCTACAAAGGTCAAAAACGTTTGCTAGGTTTTTAGTCATGTGTTTCTCAGAACATCCAATGACAATTAAATCATCCATGTAAAGGAATGCTTGCGATGGCTCGAGACCAGTAAAAGCTATTGTCATCATTCTTTGAAAAGAATTAGGTGCTATTTTTAATCCATAAGGTAATCGTGTGAAACGATAAGAGCCATTGCTCGTAGAGAAAGACGTTATATCTCTTGAATTTTCTTCAAGTTCTATTTAATGATAGCCAGAAAAATATTTTGCTCTGCCTAATTGGTCAAGAATATCATCTATTCTTAGAGGAAATTTGTCTGCTAATAGTTTCTTATTGATTTGACGGTATTACTAAACGCCATCGTTTTCCTTGTGGATCCGGTGAGGCTTTCTTTGGTACTAATAATAATGGGCTATTATATTCAGATACGGAAGGTTCTACTAATTTATCATCAATGAATTTTGTAATTTGTTTGGCTATTTCGTCCTGCTGTGAATGAGGTGTTCTGTAGTTTTTTATGTAATTTGGTTCATTATCTTTTAAACTTAGTTTTTGTTTCTAAAAGTTATTCGTCGTAATTGGTTCTGTTTCCAATCCAAAAATATTAGTATATTTCGAACACAATTCTGTCATTACTTTTGAATGTTGAGGTGGAGCATTTTTCTTTAACTTTGTATTGATTCCGCTCTTTAAAAATCGCGAATCAGCTATTTTATAGTTTTTAAGTGTTTCGAGCTGAATCTTTTTATACCCTTGCAGAGGGTATTATAATTTTGTCGTGAAATGTGTAACGCATAGAAGGAGACATCTCCGACCCCATAAAGTATATATATTCTTGATCAGCATCAACAGCCGAGTCGACATAGCCATGTCCGTTTGTCCGTTTGTCTGTTTCTATGCGAACTAGTCTCTCAGTTTTAAAGCTATCTTAATGAAACTTTGCAGAAGTCCCTTTTTCTGTTGCACGCAGCACATATGTCAAAACCAGCTGGACGGACCACTATCATATAGCTGCCATAGGAACAATCGGTCGAAAATTAAGTTTTTGTATGAAAAAACATTTTGTTTTTCAAGATATCTTGACCAAACTCGGCATTTATTAGTTTTACTATAC